>PVLC010012678.1:0-42934 GCA_004027655.1 Graphiurus murinus
CCTTCTCTCTCTCCTCCTTCTCTTCCTCCTCTTGTCCTCTCCTCTCCTTTCCTCTCCTCTCCTCTCTCTTTCAGGTTGTTGTATATGGTTTTAGGCCTTACTGATCTCAAAACTTAAAATCAGTTACTTTTCTGACAGTGTTTGGAAGTTATTTTACATTCTTTTCAATAAAAATCACGATACTATGGTATTTTTAATCTAATTACAACCTTTGGTATCTTACGGTGCTTCTTTGAGCATCTTTGGCCTAAAGGATACTGGCTGAGCAACATTCTAACTTTAGATCATATGAAAAAGCCTTTCTGTTGCCTTTTCAAAGAAATGAAAACTAGAAATGGCATGTCACCTTTAAGTCACATGTTTCTACTCAACCTTCAGTGGAAGATGCCACACCAGTGTCTTTGTATTGCTAGTCATAGATAAGAAATCAAGAGCTACACTTGAGGACTTGCTCCTTTGAACATGACCCACATTTTCCTGCTTGGATATATGCCAATTTATCTTTCCCTGGAGTTTAAAATGTTGAAGATGTCTTGAAGTTTCTTTTGATGTTAACTTTTCCAGACACTTTGGCTAGTATGATTTTTAGTCTGTGGTTTTTTGTTTGTTTGTTTGTTTTTTCAATTTGGGAGTTTCTCCTCTTTCTTCTTTTCCTTCCCTCCACTTCCCTCAAGTTCTTTTCCTTTTATTTGTGTTGGTTTTTGTAAACTTCTGCTATATATAACATGAGAGAGGAGATGAGGGGTTGGGGGAGGAGGGGATGAGAGAGAGATGGAGAGATTCATTTTAAGGGATTAGCGTGCAAGATTGTGGATCTGATGGGGGAAGCTGACAGGAGATGCAGGGGAAAGTTGCAGCCTGAGTCCAAAGGCTGTCCATGATAGAATTCCTTCTTGCTCAGGGAAGGTCATTCTTGGTTCTATTAAGATCTTTAGCCGATTGGATGAATTTCACTCATATTATGGAGAGCAATCTGCTTTACTTAAAATCTACCAATTTAAATGCTAATCACATGTATCTATGTTTATAGCTGCATAATTCACAATTGCCAAACTATAGAAACAGCCAAGATGTCCATTGACAGATGAATGGATTACAAAACTATGGGATATATACACAATGGAATTTTACTCAGCCATAAAGAAGAACAAAATCATGTTCTTTGCAGGAAAATGGATGCAACTGGAAAACATTATGTTAAGTGAGATTAGTCAGTTACAAAGAGTAAAAAAGCATATGTTCTCCCTAATATGCAGATGCTAGGGAGAAGATAGGGCATAAGAGGGTCTTCAGATGAAAAAGGAGAGACCCTAGATAAGCAAAGAAGTTGACTTAACTGAAGGTGATGGACGGGGGTGGGGGCACCCTAATTCACATGATGTGCTTTCACAAATATATCAAGGCCAATCACTAAACTGAACTTGAGAAGGAGGGAGGGCGAGGGAGTGGGGTGGGAATTGGGAAAGGGGTTAAATGAGAAATGTGTGCATATATGCCTTTATCAGCTTGTACCTAACAAGGATGTATGATTATAATGCACCAATTATTATAAAATATAAATAAATAATAAAAATGCTAATCACATAAAAAATCTTCATAGAAAACCCCAGAATAATATTTGACCAAACATCTGGACACTGTTGCTAAGACAAATTGACACATAAAATTAGTCAACACAAGTTAACCCCTTGTTACCCTGGCACACATCTCCTTAAACAGAAAGACAACAAGGCCATGGTTGCATCTGACAGTATACAACTATCCTGTGTATATCCCAACAAACTGACCCTATGCCCAGAAGAAAATGCAAAGTCCATGGGTGATGTTTTCTCTTCCTCTCAATATCCTGTACTTACACACTGTGATGTAAACACAGCGATACTTCACTGTGATATAAAGTCACCCATGCTCTACTGTTTCCTCACTCTTGGCTTACATAAAGAAAATGACATAAAATGATTTGTCCCTTTTCTACCAATGCTCACCAAGTGCATCCTATAGGAGGGTATTATAAGAAGATGTTTTCCTTCTTCTATAGCTTTGGGCTTCAGTAAAAACAAAGAAGGAAAGTAATGGGGGGAGCATGGAAGAGAGGAAGAAAGTGGTGGCATGGAATCATGTGCACCTTTCAAAAAGAGGGAGCGAGTGAGCAAGCAATTGACGCCTTCCAAAGAGCAGGCACATCCCCGCCTCTTCATTCTTTGCCCCTCCTTCAGGGCTCTGGCTTTCTTCTTCCCTTCCCTCCACCCAAAGCGGGCAGGTGTGGTTCCCCTTTTACCATCAAGAGTAGTCGGCTCGTGGTTATAGTCAGGTTCTGGTGGCTCCTCTGGCTTCCCCTCCCTGAGAGGGAAGCAAAGGATGAGTCTGTGTGTGTGAGGGGGGAGGGCATCTTTCCTGGTCCCTCAGTCTCCTTAAGCACTCTCCTACCTGTCGTCTTCAGCCAGTGACAACTGGGGAAAGGCTGGCCCCAGCCACGGAGCAGTCGGGCAGTGAGAAATGTTTCTATTTGCTCTCCTTTTTCATGAAACATGCCAGTGGGGTTTCTCTGTTACCTTTCCACATCTATGTGCTGACTCCATCTGAGTTTCCCAGAGAAACCACATGGAGCTCTTCCCTCTCAGGGTCAGGAGCGGGGCCTCTGCATCATCAGGGTGGACCTACCAACTTTCTCAGCAAGCCACGCGGGGTTGTGTGATGAGAGAGCTTGTACGTTCCATCAGGGTAGGGACTGGCCTTGTTTCTTTCTTACATAATCCCAGAGTTTAGCTAGGGCATACACCAAGTGCACAATTAGTTGCTATCAGTAAAGAAGGACTTCTAAGGCCTGTGAGAAAAGAAGTATTCTGGGAAGGAGCAGAGAAGGGTGGGGTCTAGTGGCTGTGGTAACTGAGGAAATTTTCCTTGGAGATGGATTAGAATGAGATACATATTCTGACACAGAGATTTAAAGGTGAGCTTGGATGAGGAATCTCCAGATGTCTAGCCTATCAGTAAAAGTTATTTTGGGCATTTATAAATTTTTAAATTTTATGTTTATAGTACTGTACCTACCAATATATTTTGTTTATAATAAAATTTAAACAAAAACATAAATTTTTAAAAGATGTAATAAAAATAAATATAAGGAAGTTATAGTTTTTCTGCATTCTAATGGATGATTTTAAGACTCCCCTGAGTTTAGTTAGCTTTTCCTATTCTAAAAGAAAGTTTACAGGCTTTCAAACAGGGAGGGAAGAAAGCCGAGTATGAAATAAACTATAGATGGTTCTTTGTGTTTTATTTTTTTGGTACTGGAGATTGAATCCAGAGGCATTCTACCTGTGAGTTACACCCCCAGGCCTTTTTAATTTTTATTTTGAAACAGGGTCTCGCTATGTTGCTGATGCTGGCCTTGAACCTGCAATCCTTCTATCCAGCCTTTCACGTACTGTCATGTGCCACAGTTTAAATGGTTCTATAAAATCTAATCCACACTTAAAGTAGTTAAGAAAATCTCTGGCTCATGTGCACTTTTGTAATGACCATAATAAAACATCACAGCTAATTACATATTTACTCCTATTTCTGATAGAAGATTATAAGGCTCCTTCAGGAACAGACATGCTTATTTTTACTTAAGTATTATCGTCTTATTCATCATACAACTTGTGGGTTGTCAGAAAGTTTTTTCTGACAAGGTGTATTCTTAACTTTTTCTACGTAACAAACCATCTAGAAACTTATTGACCTAAAACAGAAAAACCTTTACTATCTCACGATTCTGTGTGCTGGTTAGATTGACAGTGTTGGTCTTTATTGATGTGGCTGGACTGGATGGTCTGAGATGGCTCAAAAATGACCTGCCAACTGCATGCACACACATGAGAGAGCTTATCCAAGATCAGCCCAGCCCAGCCTAGCCCAGACTAGAAGAACCACCCATCCATGCTACAGTTCCTGAGAAATAACCAATAATTGGTTTTTGGTTTTTTGGTTTTGTTACTGAGAATTTAACCCAGAGATGTTCTTCCTGAGCTATTTCCCCAAGCCCTTTTTTATTTTTTGTTTTGAAACAGAGTATTGCTAAGTTGCTGAGTGTCTTCCTAACATGCTGAGGCTGGTCTTGAACCTGTGATCCTCCTGTCCCAGTCTCCCAAGTACTGGGATTACAGGTATGTGACACTATACCCAATTTAATTGTTGTTTTCAGCCACCACCAGGTTTCAGGATTGATTGTCACACAGCAGTGGCTAATTGCTAACAATTTCTGTGATGGTTCCTATTACTATCATTATTGGAGAAGAAAACAGATGTAGACCTTTAAAATGACCAGACCAAAACCTTCATTTATAAATGTCCCTGGATTCTCTCCAGAGATCATTTACAGATTCCGTCCATAAGTATTTATCATAATTTTTCTAATTTTAAAAAATCTTTAATTGATATCTATGAATATTTTTTAATGTACCAAAGTTGTTTTTTTTTTTTTTTTTTTTTGCGGTACTGGGGATTGAACTCAGGGGCATTCTACCTCTGAGCTATACCCCCATCCCTATTTTTTATTCTTTATTTTGAAACAGGGTCTCACTAAGTTGCGGAGTGCCTCACTAAGTAGCTGAGGCTGGCCGCGAACCCGGATCCTCTGGTCTCAGCCTCCCGAATGCTGGGATTACAAGCGTGCGCCACCACACCCGGCTTACTGTACCAAAGTTTAAATACTTATAAAACCAAATCTTTCCTTTATGGAGTCTGTGTTAGCATGTTTGTTTGGTAGACTATACCATTCTGAGATTTGATAAACATTTCTTCAACATTTTTAATATGAGCCTTTTTATGGTTTGTTTTTGTTTTAAGTACTGGGGATTGAACCCACAGGGCATTCTACTTCTGAGCTACATCCCCAGCCCTATTTCTTATTCTTTTATTTTGAAACTAAGTTGTGGAGGGCCTCAGTAAGTAGCTGAGGCTGGCTGCAAACCCACGATCCTCCTGTCTCAGCCTCTCAAATACTGGGATTACAAGTGTGTACCACCATGCCCAGCTGGTTTTGATTTTCATGTATAGTAAATCTCTGTTTTTAAGCCAGTATAATTTAGAGTTGTCATGGCTACTGAATAATTGACTCCTTTTGTCAGTATAAAATGACCTTTTTAATCTTTCATAATTCTTCTCATTTTGAAGCTTTCTTTGATATTAATATTGCCACACCAGCTTTCTTATTTTTGGCATTTTTTAGATGTATCTTTTGCCAATTTATTTATGTATCTGTGCCAATTTATTTATTTATTTATTTATTTATTTATTTATTTATTTATTTATTGTGGCACTGCTGATTGAGGCCTGGGGACTCTATCTCTAAGTTATGCCCCTAGCCCTTTTTAGTTTTTGTTTTGAAACAGGTTCTCCCTACATTGCTGAGGCTGTTCTCGAACCTGCAATCCTTCTATCTCAGCCTCCCAACTACTGATATTACAGGTGTACACCACCGCAACTGGCTGTGCCCTTATATTTAAATTGTCTTTTTATAATATAGTTGAGTCTTGGATTTTTATTCGTCTGATCATCTCCAATTTTTATTTTATTTTGTGAACAGAGGATTAAACCCAAGACCTCCCACATGCTTGTTTCTGTTTCACCCTTTGTTGTTGAGTGGAGTCCTCAATTCTTACATAATCCTTATTCCTACGATGTGGCCTTTCTGGGAGAGTCAAAGGAAAGCCCCTCTCCCTAATGCCCAACAGCTGTTGACCCTTCTACCACCATGCAGCTGTTGCCTTCTATTTAACTCACTGACTCTTGCCCTGTTCACGCACGTTTCCAGAGACAGCTGAAGATTGGAGGGAAGTGTTTATACAGAGGATTCTGTTTGGCAGCTTCCTTCCTTCCACAGCTTCCATCTTTAATTTCAGCTACTCTGGCAGTCCATGAAATGCAATCTTTGACAAAGCCGTTGCTTCTGATCAGGGTTTTTTCCTTTGCAACATTGAACTGGGGAATATTTTAAAAGGAAATATAAAATAGATTTGAATCTCCTCCAGCAGGATGCCCTTTCAAGGTTTGAATTCCTTTCAATTTCTACTTGATTTTGGTCTCTCTACAATGTCTTCAAATAGTTGTATTATATCTAGAATTTATAATTGCAATAATCGGGAGAGTTAGTTTGGCATAAGCTATTCTACCATTACTGAAAACCAAAATGTGATTTTGTTTTTTTTTTTAATTTGAATATTTAACCTAGTGGAAATTTGTTCTGTTGTATTTTATAACACTCTTTTCCAGTAATTAATCAACTGTACCACATAATTTACTGAGTAGTTCATCAATAGTAGCTCATCAAGTTTAGCACTTACCTAAATGTCATTTACACACATACATGCACTTTTATGTATCGTTTATTACACACATTTTGCACAATTATACCATATAAGTCCCAGGTCTTTCTGGGGACAGAAGTTTGGCTCTTTTTCAAATATACCCAATTCAGTTTCTGAATTCATATTTCTCATAAAATCATCCATTATACAAATATTTTAAAATGTACTAGCACAGAGATTGTCACAATATATTTTGTTTGTATACAACAAAACAAAAATGGAAGCACTTATCTTTTGTATCTCTGTGTGGTGAGATAAGGTTTTATAGTATTCATTGGTTGTGACTCCAGTAAGTAAAGAATTCCTAGCTGGCCATGGTGGCACACGCTTGTAATCCCACTACTTGGGAGACTGAGACAGTAGGATTACAGCTTCACAGCCAGCCTCAGCAATTTAGCAAGACCCTGTTTTAAAATAAAAAGTAAAATAGGGAATAGAGCTGGGGTTGTATCTCAGTAGAATGCCTCTGGGTCCAATCCTCAGTACTCCCTCCCCTGCAAAAAAAAATCCTTTACTTACATCCTAGGAGTCTCATCCCATCCTTTCTTACACAACCAGAAGTGAGGATCCCACTCTAGAAGGAGGAGACAAAAGTAAGAAATATTTCAAAAATTGTTAGTGTACATATAATGAAGGGGGAAAAATGAACACATACAAGATGAATTTTTCTGCTCTTGGAGACATCTAAGAATGTCCCACAATGGTGAACAAGAGAGGAAAGCAAGAGCTGTTGGCCCCAACTGATTTATCAATGCCAAGTCATTGTCCTGTCATCCTCCTTACTGCCCAACAAAAAGATCCACATTCACACTATTACCACTCCTATGAGGAGGGAGGAAGAAGTGGAGGGTGCATAAAAAATACATTGAAAAAAAAAAGCCAAAACATTGAAGGAGTAAAGGCAAACCCCTACCTCATATATTGCCTTTGGCCTGGTAGGTAAACTCTCTTTTCCACTCAGCTTCCTACATGAACTAGAAGTCTACAAGAAACATTCGTATTTAGCTGACAGTGGTCTTGGATGAGAGAGACACTAAACAGAAAAAAGGGAGAGCCAGCCTCAGGGAACCATGACTGTGGCTGAGAGCAGAGGAGGCGCAGGAGTCTGCAGCTTCCCAGGTGTCAGTGAGCCCGAGATACCAGGGATTTGTAGAGATTGGGGGGGGGGGGGAACGAATGTTGGATTTCCATAGCAAGTGAGCTAAGACCCTTAATATAATTTTATTTTCTTTTGAAATGATAATTATTTCATTCTACATGTGGATTGCAAATAATTTTCATGAGCCTTTGAGTATCACAGGGAATTTAGGGTAAGTTGTTATATCTACACTGAAGATAACAATTATGACCAACTACACTTGCCTCTGTATCCATTGGAAGGGCCATTGTCCAGGGCCTTCCAAATTCATAGTCCAGCTTGTCTTACTCTCTGGCACCCAGGATCCTACAGTACTATATCCTCAAGCCTCAGATACAATGATGCTCTCTGAGCACTTGGAGAACATGATATAGTCGGTCTACCATTGCTAATCCTGGGTGATTTGTACAGAACTGATAACTGATGAGCTCTGGCCTCCAGCTCTGCTGCCTGGATAGAGGGTCGAGCACACAGTCCATTGATCTCATGACACTGAGGCACATGGCGGTGCCTGGGACTCAGAAGCACTTCTTTTGTCCTTCATCTCAGCCTCAAATGGCACTACGATGAACTTTAGCAAAAGAAATAGCCACTAAGCCAGAAAGGCTCTCATTTGTCCTTTCTTGAGATTATGCCTTCTCCCAAATCCAAGGAGACAACCAAAGTTGTAAATCCCACCTATTGCTGACTACTTGATCCTAAAGGGACACCACCCAGGGAATGGGGCTGCCTGCCGATCCGCTTGTGAGGTCGGCACTTCTAGGTACTGATATTACTTGGGTCAAAACAAGGGTGGGGGGCAGTGCAAAACAAACCTCATGGATCAGCAAGGGTGGGTCTGATGGCAGTTTTGACCCATCTAGAAGTTTCTAGACTGATCTGAGGGGAACTAGGTAGCCAACTAGTTCAGTCTTAGAGCTGGGAAATTTCCCTTTGACCTGTGGACTGGAGGAAGAGCAAGTGAGTAGGGCTTACCCACAGTGTTTTTAAGGATCTAAAGTCTAAGTCATAGTAGGGCTAGGAGGAAGGAATGCAAGTGGAGCTCCAGATTCTCCTTTCTCCCCATTGGCTTGTCCCTAGACCTGGGAACAGTGCTTGCATGTTCCCAGGGCTCAGGGGTTGTCTCCAGGCCTCCATTTTCTAAAATAGTCAAGGAGTACGTAATAATCAAAGTGTGGAAGAAAAGTATATGATCATCTTCAATAATACAAAAGAATATAAATCAAACCAGCCAACAAAGACATCAAATCAGAAAGACAAATTTCTTCTTTGAGGAAGGAATTTTTCTTAGTGAAATGCTTGCTGGCCAGATTTAGGCTAGAAACAACTCTCAACATTTACACATTATTTTCTTACTCTTTTCCCCCTAAGCTCCTCTATCCACAGAGAAAAAAACAAACTCCTAGTACCCACAACACCAGCTACATGATTTTTTTTTTTTTTTTTTGCTTTTGACATTTACAATAAAGATACTTATGTTTGGTTTAGGTTTAAGGTTTGTGAAGAATGTTGATATAATAACATATGTTCTAAAGCGATGGCTATTGTGAAAATTAATGAATATTCAAAATTGTGAGTTGATGTAAACGGTTCAGCAGAAAGGCTTACCAAGTTTCTTTCCAAAGATGCATTGTCTAAAAAGCTATAAAAAGCTCAGTTCAAAGTCTTGTTTAAGAAGAAAGATTTCACTCCTATTGTAGCAAGAGTGTGTTATTCTTTTTATTTTAAAATAAAGTGCCAGGCGTGGTGGTGCACATTTGTAATCCCAGCATTTGGGAGGCTGAGACTGGAGGATCCAGGTTCCCGGCCAGCCTCAGCTACCTAGTGAGACACTCCAAAACTTAGTGAGACCCTGTTTCAAAATAAAGAATAAAAAAAAAAAATAGGGCTGGGGGTATAGCTCAGAGGTAGAATGCCCCTGAGTTCAATCCTCAGTACTGCAAAATAAATAAATAAACAAATGAATAAATAAATAAAATAAAAAATAATAAAATAAAGTGTTGTCTAACAGTTTTTCCTCCCAAACTGTAGACATATGATGAGATTGTTTGTAAATTATATCTTCACAATGAGAAATGAAGCAGCACGGTCAGTGTCACCAGCTCCACCATCATCACATTTCTGTCAGTTCTTCTGTGGCAGTCCCTACGTCTAGGCTGCCCAACAACCATAGCTCCTTAGGGAAGGAAAGCCTGCCCCCAAAGAGTAAAAGATAATTGGTCAAAGTGAAAATGGTGATTCCATTAATTTGCTTAAGGGTGACCTATGACCCAGATGTGGCCATTGAGATAGGATAAATATTCTGGGAGGTTCCTAGGAAAGATTTTCTCCCTGATTTAGCTTGGTGTTGGAGACATAATGTAGTTAACATTTATTGGACTTTGGGGATATTAAAATGATTAAGACACAATTTCTACTCAAGGGATGCTCAGGGGAGGAGTGAAATATAAACACAGTGCAATTTGATGTATATACTGTATAAAGCACTAAAGAAGAACAAGAGAGAGGAGAGAGAAAGTTAGGGCTTCTCAGAAGAGATTATTATTGTAAGCTCTTGGAACATGTACCTAAGAAATCTTTTCCTAGCTCAAGATCAGAGATATTCTCTTATATTTTCTTCTAGAATTATATGGTTTTAGGTTTTACATTTAGGCTTATGATCCATTTCAAGTTAATATTTGAATATGGTGTAAAATATAGAAAAAAGTTATTTGTTTTTCTTTTTTCTGCATATATTCAGTTGTTCCAACACCATTTTTCGAAAAGGCAATTCTTTGCCTTTCTGCACTGCCGTTATAGTTTTGTTTTAAAAAAAATGATACATGTATAATTTCTCTTTCTAAACTCTCTTTTATGTACCAGATCTATTTGTCTGTCTTTACACCAATACCACACTATTAGTTACTGTAGATTTATGTCTATAAGTCAATTGTTAGCTCTCTTTGTCCTTCTTTTATAAAGCTGTTTTGACTATTCTAGTTCATTTGCATTTCCATATCAATTTAGAATCAGTTCATCAGTTTCTACAAAAAGGCAATTTGGATTTTTTTAATTGGGTTGCATTAATCAATAGATCAACTTGTGGAGAAATTACATTTTAAGATTATTGCAGGAGCTGAGACAGGAGGATCACTGGTTGGAAATCAGCCTCAGCAATGTAGTAAGATTCATTGCAGAGAGACCAAAATATAAAAAGGGCTGGGAGTGTATCTTGAAGGTTGAATGCCCTTGGTTCAATCCCTAATACCACCACCACCCCAAAAAAAGAATATTGCATCTTCTAACCCAAGAGTATGGTATCTTTTCATTTATTGTTTTTTCAGCAATGTTTTGGAGTTTTCAGGGTACAGGTCTCATACAGATTTCAAAAATATTCATAGGTGTCATACATAATTTTCAGTTATCCCTACACGTTTAATATTTTATGTTTTCATGATATTTAAATGTTTCTTTTAAATTTTAGTTTTTGATTGTTCATTGTCAGTGTATACAAGTGTGGTTGATTTTTACGTGACTATCTTGTATCCTACAACCTTAGTAAATTAACTTAATGCTTGTATAAGTAATCTACTAATATAGTAGATTACTTACAAGTAGATTCCATTGGATTTTATATATAGATAATTGTGCTGTCTGTGAGTAAAACAGTTTTACTTCTTAATTTCAAATTTAGATTATTTCTTCCTTCCCAACCTAGATGTATTTTGTTTGTTTGTTTTTCCTAGCTTATACTGCTTAGAACTCCAAGTACAAAGTTGAAAAAAAAAAGAAGAAGAAGAAGAAGCTAGAGGAGGTATATTTGCCCTGTCTGAAATAGTAAAAAACCTTTGTTTTTAAAAGATATTTTCATTTGGCATAGACATCTTGGTTGACAGTTTTCCCCATAGTTAAAGGTGTTGCCCTACTGTCTTCCTGCTTGCAATATATATATATATATATATATATATATATATATATATATATATGACAGCACTTTTCATATATATATATGAAAAGTGCTGTCATTCTTAGATTTGTTGTCCTATATCAACATGTCCTTTTTTCTTAGCTTCTTTTAAGATACTCTCTTTATCATTGATTTTGAGATATTTGACTAATTTATTTTTCCCATGTTTCATGTGTTTGAGGTTCATTGAGCTTCTTGGATATATGAGTTTATAGTTTTTATCAAATTTAGAAATCTTTCAACTGTTTTCCTTGAGGAATATTTTTCCCGTTCCCTCCACCACCACCACCACCATCTCCTCTTCTGGAGGACTCCAGTTATATGTAGATTGTGTTATTGGAAGCTGTCCCACAGCTCACTGATGATTTGTTCATTTCTTTTTTAAATTTGTTTTTCTGCTGGGCATGGTGGCACACACTTGTAATCCTAGCCAGTATATGCAGTATGAAAAACATACTATATATAGTTAAGGGTGCTCTATGCCAGGTGGAGGTAGGAGGATCACAAGTTTAAGGTCAGCCTCAGCAACTTAGTGAGACTCTGTCTCAAAATAAAACATAAAAAAAGGACTGGGGATGTAGCTGAGTAGTAGAGTGCCCTTGGGTCCAATTCCTAGTATCAGAAAAAAAATTTTTTTTTCTATGTTTCATTTGGATAGTTTCTACTGCTATGTCTTCAAATTCACTTTTATTTTTGTATTCTGCAATGTTTAACCTGCTATTAATACCATCCAATGTATTTTTCATTTCATGCATTGTAATTTTTATTTCTAAGAGTTTGATTTGAATTTTTAAAAAATCTTACTTGTTTCAACACAACTTTTGAACATACAGAACACAGATATAATATCTAGTTTGTGTGTGTGTGTGTGTGTGTGTGTGTGTGTGTGTGTGTGTGTGTTTCTGAGAATTGAACCCAGGGGCATTCTACTTCCAAGTTACACCCCTAGCTCTTTTACTTTTTATTTTGAAACATGGTCTTGCTATGTTTCTAAGGATCTTGCTGAAGCTGGCCTTGAACCTGTAATTCTCTTGTCTCAGCCTCCTAAGTACCGGGATTACAGGCATGCATCACCACACCCAGCTACAATACCTGTTGTAATGTCATTGTCTGCTACTTCTAATATCTGTATCAGTTTTGATTAATTGATATTTTCCTCTTATTATGATTGCATTTTTCTGCGTATGCATTGTAATTTTTATTGGAAGCCAGACATTGTGAACTTTATCTTGTTAGTTACAGAATATTTTTGTATTCTTATTAATATTCTTGGTTTTGGTCTTGGTGTGCAGTTAAATAATTTTGGAATACTTTGATCCTTTTATATCTTGCTTTTAGGGCTTGTTGAGAGGGAACACAGCAGTGCTCAGAGGAAATTATTCACACTACTGAGGGAAGAGCCCTCTGAGCACTATGCCTAATATATCCTGAATTCAGAGTTTTTTACAGTCAGTCTGGTGAGAATAGGCACTATTCCTGGCACTGTATGGGAATACAGACTCTTTTCTGATGATTTTTTCCCTGACCTTGGTTGGTTTCCTCATGTACATGTGCTGATCAGAACTCTTCTAGATACCTTTTATAAATTTATGAAGTTCTCTCTCTGCAACTTTCTCCTTTCTAATTCTCTATCTGCATTTTCTAATTGCCTTGGTCTCCCCAAGTCAGGGAAACCTCATTCAGTTCAGTTTGTAGTTAATAAATGAGTGCAATTACTTGATAATGTCTGACCCTAACTTCACGAGCTGACTGTAAGCTCCTCGAGAGCAGGCACTTGGTCCGTTTTGCTCTTTATTCATCTCCAATGACTTTTACAAAATCTGGCTGATAATAGGTCCTCGGTAAATACTCAGTGAGTGAAAGAATTAATATTAAAACCAATCATAGTGCATTGAAATGCTAAGTTCCTGAAGACTTCGTGGGCATGAATACATAATCACTTTTCAATTATCTCTCCTATCTTCTCTTTTAGGTTTACTGAAGTTGAAATGAAAGACTCAAAATTACATATATCAGCATGAATCAATCTCACGTAATGTTGAATGAAGACAGCAAATTGCCCAAGAATATGTTCAATGTGATACCATATATAATGTTTAAATATCTGGAAAACAGATATTTAGGAATGCTATATGTAATGTGTATATGAAGATGTGCACAGGAATAATCTGACCAAGTTTAGGATAATGGCATCTTCTTTATAGGAATAGAAGACAGAAATGGGAAGGGAGAAAAAAGGGAATCAACTCTATGAAGAATTCCTCCTCTTCCTCTTCCTCCTCCTTGTGCGTGTATGTTCGTGTGTGTGTGTGTGTGTGTGTGTGTGTGTGTGTGTGTGTGTGAATCATAGATTCATATTGAATCTATGATTTGTTTGGAATTGAGCTTTGTATGTATAGTTACGTGCTGCATAACAATGCTTCAGTCAATGACAGACAGATCACACAAGAGGGGTCCCTTAAGGTTACTTTGTGTAAGTATGTGAGTATGATGCTCTTAGAATGATGTTAGATGCTTGTTAGACATGTAGAATCTCAGCCTCCGTCCCAGATCTGCTGAATCAGAACTTGCGTTTTGACAAGATTACCAGGTGATTCGCATACACAGTAAAGTCTGACAAGCAGTGTTTTCAATGGTGTCACACAACTCTTGTTAATTGCTTCAAGTGTGAAACTGATACGATGGCTGTATCAAGATTCCTCAATTCTTAGGAGGTGCATGTTAAAGTATGTAGGGGCAAAGTGCCATTGATGTCTACAATTTGCATTCAGGTGTATGGCTGTAATACTACTACTTGGGAATCTGAGACAGGAGGATTGCAGATTCGAGGACAGCTTCAGCAAGTAGTGAGACTCTTATCAACCTAGTGAGACCCTGTTTCAAATACATATAGATGGCTAGGGATATATCTTGGCAATAGAATGTCTCTGGGTTTAATCCTCAGTACTACCAAAAAAAAAATGTATATTAAGCTGGACATGATGTCACATACTTGTAATCCCAATACGTGAGAGGCTGAATTAGGAGGATCACAGCTTCAAAACCAGCCTTAGCAACTTAGCAAGGCTCTCAGCAACCTAAAATAAAAAACAAAAAGGGCTGAGACAAAGTGAAGTTGACAGAATGTTAACAGTTAGTAAGATGAAGATGAGGTGAAGGGTGTTGAATGCTCCATGCATCATTTTCTCATCTTTTATGTAGATAAATTTCTACAATTTCTTTTTTCCCTTTTATTTTTTTGGGTGGTAATGGGGATGGTACCCAGGGTCTTGTCATGTTAGGCAAGCACTCTACCACTGAGCTACATACTCAGCTAATTTCTAGGATTTCAGATGTAGAATATTTTTTTGTTTGTTTGGTTGGTTTTTTTGCGGTACTGGGGATTGAACTCAGGGGCATTCTACCTCCGAGCTATATTCTACCTCCCAGCCCTATTTTTTATTCTTTATTTTGAAACCGAGTCTCACTAAGTTGCGGAGTGCCTCACTAAGTAGCTGAGGCTGGTCGCGAACCTGGATCCTCTGGTCTCAGCCTCCCGAATGCTGGGATTACAAGCATGCGCCACCACGCCCGGCTCAGATGTAGAATATTTTTAATGGAATGACCTTAAATTTAAAAAATCTAAGCTGGGTGTGGCAGTACATGCCTGTAATCCCAGTACCTGTGAGGCCAAGAGAGGAGGATCACAGATTCGAGGACAGCCTCAGAAACTTAGACTCTCAGTTACCCAGCAAGACACTGTTCCAAAACAAAAAATAAAAAGGGCTGGAAGTGTAGCCTAGAGGTACAATGCTCCTGGGTTTGAGCCCCACTCGAACATACACACACACACACACACACACACACACACACACACACGCATAAAATATATTTGGGAACAAATTAACATGTCGATGATACTGAATTTTCTAATCCATGAATATGACATTTCACTTGGCCTATTCAAGTATTCCTCTTTGTCCTTCAGCAATATTGAACAGTTTTCTTTATAGAGGTTTTATACATTTCTTTTCAACTGACATTTACTCTTAGATATTTTACCACTTTGTTGTTGCAATTGTGAATAGGCTCTCTTCATATTTCTGACTATTGCTGGTGTGTAGAAAGCTATTTTATTTCAAAATATTCATCTTGTAATTTGTTGCTGCACATAATCTTGTATTTTTCTAATATTTTTGTATATTTTCATGTTTTTAAAAAGATAACATCTAAAAACAGTGAAAAGTGTATCTTTTCTAATATTTTAGAGGTCTTTTTAAAAATTTTACTTGTTAAATTGAATTCTTGTACTGTGTGTGTGTGTGTGTGTGTGTGTGTGTGTGTGTGTGTGTATAATATAAGTATTTGGGAGGTAATGGGGACTGAATCCAGGAGGATTTGCCTCCAAACTATACCCCTAACTTTTATTTTTTATTTTGAAACAGGGTCTTGCTAAGTTGCTGAGGGTCTCTCTAAATTGTTGAGGCTGGTTTCTAACCTGTGATCTTCCTGTCTCAGCCTCCCAAGTACTGGGATTATAGGCATGCTCTACCATACCTGGCTTCCTGTACAATATTAAATAGCAATGATCATTGTCTTCTTTCTGACTTCAGTGGAATGACTTTTAGTGTTTCACTGTTAATTCCGTGTTGTTTTTTTTTTTTTAAAAAAAACTAATACTAAAATAAAAAATACTAATAATAAAAGCTATATTAATAGCTTTTATTTAATTAGAAATGCCTATTAAATATATTAAATTCCTTTTTGACATCTTTGGATTTCAATTTTTTGTCTTATAATTTATGTGTGTGATAAATTTCTTTATAAAAAAACTGTAGTTTCATTTTAGAAATAAAAACTCCTTTGTCATATCTTACTGACATTTTATTTATTCAACTATGTTCACATGTAAAATCAGTCTACAATATTCTTGTGCGTGTGTGTGTGTGTGTGTGGTACTGGGGCACACACAAAACCCAGGGGCATTCTTTCTCTGAGCTATATCCCCGACATTTATTTATTTATTTATTTATTTATTGCACTGGGAATCGAACCCAGGGACATTCTACCTCTGAGCTACACTCCAGCCTATTTATTTATTCATTTATTTATTTAATTTTGAAACAGGGTCTCACTAAATTGTTGAGGCTGGGCTTGAACCTGCGCTCCTCCTGTCTCAACTTTCCAAGTACTGGGATTATAGGCGTGTGCCACCGCAACTGGCTACAATGTTCTTTTTACTTGCTTTCTTCTTCAGGTTTTAGTATCAAAGTCTTAATGTAAGTGATGACACCCCTCACTGTTGGTTGCTCAGTCCATGTGGGTGTGTGGAACTCACTCTGGCTACTGACTCAAACTTGGTCCCCTGTTCATCACTCTTCTAGAAAACCCCAGGAACACACATCATTGATGTCTCTTTGCCCCTGGGTACCACAAGCCAGAAGAATTACTATCAGATCATTAGTGTCAGCTTAAGATCATAGGCTTTAAAATACTCCTGGTAGAAATACACTCTAGACAGGAAATCCCTAAATGATTTTTTAATGTGAGCTAAATAATAGTCCATTGTTAAAATAAAGACAAACTGAATACGAAATCTCTCAGTAAATTGGATAAAAGACTGGTACAAGTAAAACTTTTAAGCAAAGTAGAAAAATTTACAGCATGAGTAGGAAAGACAGTGACTATGCAAATTAGTTCTTAAAACACTCAAAACATATTTACAAAGTACAAGTGAATAAAAACCCCTTCAGAGCTGGGTGTGGTGGTACACACTTGTAATCCTAGTATTTGGGGGGCTGAGATGGGAGGATCACAGATTTGCAGCCAACCTCAGCTACTTAGTGAGGCCCTCTTCAGTGACACCATGTTTCAAAATAAAGAATAAAAAATAAGGCTAGGGGTATAGCTCAGAGGTAGAATTGAACCAAGGAGCCTGGGTTCAATTCCTAGTACTGCAAAAAACAAAACAAACAAACAAAAAAGCCCTTCCAAGCTTGTATTTTGACTGCTTTGTTTTTTTGTTTTTGTTTTTGGTACCAAGTCTGACCCAGTGCTCTACATCAGAGGAGCCCTCAGTAAGTATTTTTTTAATAAATGAGGGAGCCATGACTGCTTGGGGCCCCTTCACACATTCTTCTAGCCTGTCTACCAGGTGTTCTGAGTTCTCATGAGCAGAGTCATAGGGCCTCAGAGGCAGAGGAATCTAACTGAGAACTGCTTGGTCCTGCCCTGATGGGTGAACCAAATAAACCTCTCTTCAATCCATCCTGGTGGGAAGGGGTACTGGGCTCTGCCTCCCTGGACTGGCAGAGCAGGCAGCTCCTTTGGAGGGAAGGGCAGCACAGCTGCCTGCCCTTGTCTGCGGCGGCTGCAGTTGGGTGCTCAAAAAGGCCGACTAACTCAGGATGAAAATCGAGACCAAGTAATAACTGTGTCGTGCACACTCTAGGGTGTGGGCATGGTAAATACCAGCAGCTATTTCCCCAAGTGAAGCCATAATTTAGGAACTTAAGCATACAAGGATGCTCTGCAGCGTTACTGGAGTGGACACGCAAGACAGGTTCCAGCAGTTGCTTGAAATCAGCCTCGCCTCTGGGCACCGCTGGCGTCCCTCCTTCTGCAGCTTTTTGGCAGTTGCTGTTGGGAAGCTTGGCACGAAAACAGAATTTAAAGGTCTTTGGGGGTGATTCTGGAAAAACCAACAATTCAGAAAATTATACTGAAGGTTGGAAATCTCTAGGTGAGGCATTATTAGTGTCTGTGATATGTCTGTGACTTAGCAGACGCCCAGTTCTTAGAATAGCATTTTGTGAAAAGCCAGATGATACAGGGCAGGTCTGTCTCTCAGCCCTTTGATACAGTGAGACTTCCAATCTATTACCAAGTCCTCTCTTCTCCCTCCTAAATATAACTTGAATGCATCTATTTTCCTCTAGCTCCATTGCCACTCTCCTGGTCCAGGTCACGATTATTTATAACCTAGACTTCTGCAGGAGCTTCCTCATGAGGGACAGGGCACTGTGTGACAGAGCTCCGGGAGGCAGTGTTTCCAGTGTAGCCCGGTCCACCTCTCCCAGGTGCGAGATTACAGTAAGCAGGTGCCCTCGGAGTCACCCAACTCACTTCTGAGATCCATTTCCCCTTTTAATTTATTGTCATTTCTGGAATATTTTGAGCACATGAGAAAAATATAAAGAGTAGTAAAACATATGCCCACATGCAGGCACCACTCAACTTTTTCATATTGTAACATTTTACACAATAAATTTGAAGCAGCTGGGCATGGTGGCACATGCCTGTAATCCCAGTATTTGAGAGGCTGAGAAAGAAGGATCACAGGTTCGAGGTCAGCCTCAACAATTTAGCAAAACCCTCAGCAACTTTGTGAGACCCTGTTTCAAAATAAAAAATAAAAAAAGAACTGAGAGTATAGCTCAGAGGTAAAATGTCCCTGGATTCAATCCCCAGAACAACCAAAAAAAAAAAAAAATTGGAGCTAGGTGACCTAAATGTTTATTATGAAATATGACACACATAAATATCTTAAAGAACAAATATTCATGTACTTATTACTCAGCTTAAGAAATAGAATTTTCCAATGCCTTTAATGTCTCCCATGTGCCCCTTTCCAGACCAGAAACTCTGCTATGTCTCCACAGAACTAACTATACATACATGTATGTATAGGTATTCTCATATATATGTATACACACATATATATAATATGTATATAATATATATATGTTACACATACACACACACACACACACACACACACACACACACACCCTAGTCTTGCCTGGTCGATGACTTATAGATAAATAGAATTGACCTGGACGCGTTCTCCTGTGACTTGCTCTTTCTGCTTAATGATATTTTGGGGAGTCATCTCTGTCATTGCAGGGAGCTTTCCAGTCTGTACTTCACACTGCAGCCAAACTAATCTTTTAAAGTTATAAATCCAATTATTTGTCATTCTACTGCATAAAACCCTCCAGTGGTTTTCCAGTAGCCCAGATCCCTGGCATGGCCTGCAAGCCCCCAGGTCAGCCCAGCCCCATCTCCCTCTCCTCACTCTCGTGGACCGAGTGACATGGCTGTTCTTCCGTCCTTTCGTCTCTTTGACCTCGCTAAGCTCTGCCCTTCCTTCTGGCCTTTGCACACACCTAAGGTCTTCCTTCTACTCTTCCCCCATTATCCTTGCTAACTTCAGGTCTCTGATCTAATATCACTACTTTGAGTGAATCCTCACTGACTCCCAGTGTAAATCGTGTGCTTATTTTGCTTCCTTTCTAATCTGTTTCCTCACAGCACTCACCTCCGTTTTGTTATTGTGCATTTGTTTGTGTGTTCACTGTTGTATCTACTGAACACTGGTCCTCTCTTAGGTTCCAGGGGTGCACGGTCATGTGTGCTTTGCTCGGGGGAGCAGAGCTAGTCCTAGCATAGCTTCGGCATGTAGCAGCTACTCAATAGTTACCGCTCAACGAGAAGAGAAGCCTGCAAAAGCAGATGCAGTCAGAACAACACAAAAGTGTTCAGTGTCTGTATTCTGGGACAAATCTCTGCTGGACAAGAATTGTTAAAAAATGAAGGTGGCAATGCGTTCTTCAAGAAAGCATGTCAGCTTCAGAATGATCAGAGGCAGATAGATGTTCAGTTTTTTGTATTTGTCCTATATGCTGACCTAGAGAGAGCAGCCAATTTAATTGGTAAGCTATATTTTAAAAATAAAATATATATGAGCTGAGCATGGCGGCACATGCCTGTAATATCAGTACTTGGAGGCTGAGACAGGAGGATCGCAGGTTTGAGGACAGCCTCAGCAAGTAGCAAGACTCTCAGCAACCTAGTGAGACCCTATTTCAAAACAAAAAAATAAAAAGGGCTGGGGGTGTAGCTAGGAGGTAGAATGCCCCTGGGTTCAATCCCCAGTGCCACAAAAAATGATAGTAAAACAAAATGTATGCCTATAACTAAAATTGATTGAGTACCTTCTTGTGCAGGCGCTCTTCTAAGTGCTTCGCATGAATGAATTGAATGAATTCTCATGATAACCCTAAGAGGAAGGCACTATCGTTGCCCCCATTTTTACGCATCAGGAAACTGTGGCACAAAGAAAGATGAAGTAGTTGTACAAGTAAGTGGCAAATACAGAATACGGACTCGGGCTATGTTACTCCAGTGCTCTTCATCATTATGCTATATCGTTGCCTTTTAATAATTTGGTTCAATGAATATTTGTGGCAATAATAAATAATGAGGGTTAAAGCAAAAATTCAAGCAAAGTGCTATGGGTCTTTGGAATGAAAGAGTTTGATCCTACAGCTGGCTATCTGCTGTAGTGTCTCAGATGGTCTCTGAGAGGTAGGTGAGACTTGGAGAAACAGACACGGGAGGAGGATGCTGTCTGTAACTAAAGAGATGTCAATGGTATGAAGTGTATTAGGGAAAAGGATGTTATTGATGTTGACAAACAGCAGGTGGGGAAGAATGAATGGAAGATTATAAAGCTAGATCCTTGCAGAATATAGAGGATCTTGAATGAGCCTTTTGTAGATTCACATTTTTTTGGTAGTGAGGATTGAACCCAGAGACATTCTATCTTTAAGCTACACTTCCAGCCCCTTTTATTTTGTATTTTGGAACAGGGTCTCACCAAGTTACTACAGGCTGGCCTTGAATCTGTGATCTTCCTGTCTCAGCCTCCCAAGCATTGGGATTACAGGCATGCGCTACTGTGCCTAGCTTAGAGATTTATAACTTTTAAAGTAGGCCTTTGACTTAACTAAAGGCATCATCGTTCTGGATACATAACAGAATCCTGTCCTGGCTTCAACTGGAGCTCCAGTGAGGGAGATCGAATGGCACATCTTGCCCTACGTATTTGTAGCCACTTTATTCCACAGGCGCTTAATTGTGCTTGTGATTCAAACATGTAGAAAAATGTCTGCTAGCTAGGGAAGCCTTGAAAGAGGCAGGTTGCAGGAACACAGAAGATAATTCATGGTAAGGGGTGGAGTTAGGCAAAGAGAACCAGGATGGGCATTGGTCCTAAGAACAGAGGCCAGGGCTGTGACTGGGAGCACAGCAGCAGGGAACACTGAGCTCCCGGGGACCCGTTCACCTTCCCAGAGCATGTGTGCAGAAGAGGAGCTGTGGACGCTGAAGCGGACACGCTCACATACCCATCATGGCTCGGTGTTGGTGGTGGTTTGGTGTTGCCCTTGGTATTCCCAGTTTCACCAGGATGGTGTGCATGGGTTCCTAGCTCAGCTGAACACTCATGTAGCAAGAGTGATGGGAATAGTTTTAACTCTGGAAAACAATTCTGGGATACTTACAAGCAACCTGTGAGAATTCTTGGGTGGTGTTGGAGAGAGAGCTGGTACAGGAGACTAGGACCCCTATAATCATGTAAGTTATAAATCTGAAGATATGACACTTTGGAAATAATAGTAATGAGACTAAGTCTATTTCCCCTAGATGCTTATGCCTGAGACAATTGGAATACATCATTCTCTAGCCCAGGTTTCCCTATTGAGCTCACATCTAGCTGTGCCCTGGACTTCTCTGCTTGGATGTCCACAGTAGCAAAAATCCAACATACCAACACCTGAATCATTATCTCCTCCACCTGGTTCTCTTGTCCTAGTGAAAAGGCACCACTCTTTCCTACTTTCTCAAGCCAGAAATTTGTTCATCGTATTTTATTCCTGTGCCTACTCCAACCCCACATGCAATCCACAAGGTCTTGCCCACTTTGCCTTCTTATCACCCCCGCATCCTGTACTTGGAACATGACATTGTTATCTCCACCTGGGTTATTACCACAGCCTCCCAACCCCTTCTCCACCTCCAAATCTGCTTATCAACCACCCCTCCGATAGGTTCTCCACCCCACAACTAGCAAGTTGTTCTGAAATTCCAACTTGAGTATGATCTTTCCTGAACCCCTTAAAACAGTCTCATGATATCCTACTGCTCTCAGGATGAAGTCCAATGTCTCACCAAGGTGTGACTCACCAGCTCCTCTGAGCATGGCCGACACCTAACACAGCCTGTGAATATGTGCGGCTGAGAACTCGAGTGAGTTGTGGCAGGTCTCCTTACAACTTGCTAAGAACACTGAGGAAAGTGGGTTCTGTCTTCCCCCTCTGGTAGTAGCAACTAGCTGCTAACACATTGCTGTGAGTTGGTCTTTTATCTTTTTACTTGGTCGGTGTATTTTCTGCTATGCAGAAGTTTTACATTTTGTTATAGTCAAATCTATAGATTTTTTTTTTCTTTTATGGTTTCAGGAGTTCAAGTTATACTTAGGAATTCCTTGCCTGTTTCAAGATGATAGAAATATTTACTATGTTTTGACCTAACAATTCTATGATTATATTTTTTGCGTTTAAATATTTAATCCATTTGAATTTTTTAAATATATGATATGAGGTAAAGATCTAATTTTACTGATTTCCCATTTGGTGGTCACTTTCCCTAAGTAAACAATCCATCCTTTCCTCACTGATTTAAAATGCCACCTTTCCAGATGTGGTGAATACCTGTAATGCTAGCTACTAATAAGGCTGAGGCAGGAAGAGTCCAAGTTGGAGGCCAGCGTGGGTAACTTAACCAAATCCTTCTCAAAATGAAAGTAGTAATTTTTGAAAAGTACTATGGGTATCGGTGGTAGAGCACTCCTGGATTCAATCTCCAGTACTGCAAAGTAAACAAATAAGCAAGTTTTAAAAATGAAATGCCACTTTAATCATTTATTAGACTAGGTCTGTTTCTTGACTCTCAACTTTTTGATGTAGGTTCTACTTTTTATTCCTCTACCAATATCAGACTATTTTATTATTTATGGGCTTTTTGATAAACAGAAATTTTGAATATTTTAAAAGTTAAACTTTAGCCGGGTGTGGTGGCGCACGCTTCTTGAGACCCTTTTCAAAAATAAAGAATGAAAAATAAAGAATGAAAGTTAAACTTTTACTACGTGACTTCTATTGAAAAGTTTAACCCCTCTACCTTAACTGCCAAAATTTTTACATGAAATAATTTTATTTCATGGGTACATTTACTATATAAGAAAAGATTACATTTAAACAACTTAATATTTTTACACTGTCTATAACACTCATATGCTTACCAGTTCACATAATTTTTTCAGAATCCTCTTTCAAGTGGACTATTAGAAAAGTCATCTTTTTGTAAATACAAATAGAAGTATTTTCAACTTTATTATATGATTATACAGTTTACCGGAAATAATTTAATTATCATTGACGAGGGAAAAAAACCAGTATTTTAACAGTGTTAGCTTTTAAAAAATGCTAAATGATTGTAATTCTGGATCTGTATCTCCTCTGAACTTATTTCCTTTTTAATCACTTGTGTGATTAAAAAAGCATTGGCAAATTAAGACAGAGAAAAATGTTTGAGATCCTCAATCCAGAGATATTATTGAAGTTTATTATAACTCTTCACTGGAGAATTTTTAATATAATACATCTGTCATTAAAACTTTTATTTATTTCATTCACATTTTAAAGATAAGCCAGGTGTGGTGGCGCATGCTTATAATTCCAATACCTGGGAGGCTGAGACAGAAGGATCACAGGTTTGAGGCCTATCTCAGTAAATTAGTGAGATCCTGTTTCAAAATTTTAAAAAATATATAAATAAATAAGGCTAGGGATGTAGCTCAGAGGTAGAGTGTCCCTGAGTTCAGTCCCCAGTACCAAAAAAAAAAAAAAGACAAAAATAGAAAAACTAAAAACTTAATGACAAATGACAAAATAATATTATTTTAGTAATCTTGTTTTAAAAACACTTCTTGAAGAAAAGTGAGATCACTTTATTTACATTTTATATGTTTCCAAAAAAATCATTAGAAAGTTTGTATAATTCTTTATTAATCAAAGCCATGGCATAGAAATGAAATAAAAGTACTTGTATTTATATATGTTTTTGTTTTTTATTTTTATTTATTTTTTTATTGTAGTAATTTGTGCATTGTAGCATACATCTTTTAAGTACAAATTGTTAACAACATATTTGCACACAATTCTCATTTGACCCCTTCCCCAATTCCCACCCCGTTCCCTCGCCCTCCCTCTCCCTCAGGTTCAGTTCAGTGAGTGACCTTGATATGATTGTGTAAGTACATCATGTGCTTTAGGGTGTCCCTCTGCCTCGTGCATCCACTACAATTAAATCAACTTCTTTGCTTATTGAGGATCTCTCCTTTTCATCTGGAGACCCTCCTATGCCCCATCTTCTCCCTAGCATCCGCATATTAGGGAGAACATATGCTTCTTTACTCTTTGTGACTGGCTAATCTCACTTAACATAATGTTTTCCAGTTGCATCCATTTCCCTGCAAATAACATGATTTTGTTCTTCTATAAAAGTACTTGTATTTATATAGCAGCATAATTATTTTATAAATGAAGACTATTTCAAATGCAAGATCCTTAGTTAAAACAAACAAATACTACTCAATTATTCTTTGTCAAAATTGATATGACTAATGTTTTACTCAGTAATCTCTTCTCAGAATTTATCTCACAGAAATGTACAGATATATGTAGAAGGATGTTAATGGTAGTATAGCAAAAAAAAAAAGAAAAAGAAAGAAAAAGAAACAAGATGAATATTTAAGAATAGATGAAAGGCTTAGTAACTTACATATCCATATAAAGGAATAGTATGTAAATTAGTTGCAAGACAATATGTTTTATCTTTTTTTGTAAAATTAAGCAAACATATAAAAAATTATCTGTGTATATAGAATGTAACAAGACTGAGAGCTAGACTTTTAGAGAGACGTTTTAGGTAGTAAAATATGTCAGTAAGGCAACACAGGCTGGCTGTGTCCCCAGGTGGCTCAGGCATTGGTGGCACCAATGGTTCATGAATGACTCTGCAGGAGACCTTAAGAGAAACATGTAACTTAGAAGAAGCGTCCTCCTAGAC
Source organism: Graphiurus murinus (assembly GCA_004027655.1). Taxonomy (NCBI): domain Eukaryota; kingdom Metazoa; phylum Chordata; class Mammalia; order Rodentia; family Gliridae; genus Graphiurus; species Graphiurus murinus. The sequence continues at coordinate 25,391 of PVLC010012678.1, forward strand.
CCTTTATTCTTAGAGTGCAATTTCAGCATTTGTTCAAAATACAATATTTGCCATTTTTCTCAAGAGATTGTTGTTTATTCTGTTCTGAACTATTCGTAAAATTTCCACTCACAGTAATTTAACAGGATCTGATCTGTTAAGTCATCATCTCTTGGTATGTCACACTCTCCTTTACTCCAAACTTGGCTGCTTTGTCTACTGACATTGTAATAATAAAATTAAGATCATGTATGTTAGATGTTTAAGGCTTCTAAATAAGTTCTCCTCGGTCTTTGTCCCCAATTTTTTACAAACAACTCCAAGAGATGCTTTGGTTTTTAGTAGTTTATCCATGATTCATGACAGAGTCCTTGATCACATCATTTCTTTGTTCAGAATACTGCAATTTTATCAGCATTCTTAGCTAATCAGAATCCATTTCCTTTTCCTTGCTGAATTCCATTTGTTGAGGATGGGGAGATAAATAGGCATGTATGTAAAAATGCAAACGAGCATGTGCCTTGCTGTTTGTTCACTGCTGTTCTGCCCCCTGATCTCTGGATTTGGAAATTTGGGTGTCCTTGCCTGCGTGTGCAAAAACATGTTTGTAGGTCATGGGCAGTTTCTTTGACAGTCAGCTGTGGCCCCAAACAAATACTCTCTGAGTCAGTCATACTACAGCAAAACCAGGATAACATTCAATGATGCAAACATCCATCCACAACTTATGTATGTCACACCCATGGAGACTGCGCTGCGGGCAGGCTCCGTGCTGGTGATGAAAAGATGAACTTGACCCGGTCTCTGCCCTCAATTATCTCATAATCTCATGAACACAAAGACAAATGGGTAAAATCCACTGTGGTGTAAGGAATTATCTCTATGGTCCTTCTTACAGAATGTAGAGGCCCCAAGCATTATAAAGAAAGAAGCATCTGATTCTGCCTTGGGAGGCAGAGAAATTCACAAACATGACTCAATGCAAGAGGAACTTGAAGCATTTCACATTCAGATTGCCTCAGACATCTCCATGAACCTGGGGCTCAGGAGCCATCAGCTGGGGAGAGTGTGGATTTGTGCCACGGTCTCTTCAGGGAAGGGGGAGAGATGCTTACCAAGACCTTCAAGGGATTCTGATTAATGTTGATAAACAAGCAGGGTTGGGGTGCCAGGGTGACAAATAGAAACTCAGAGGAAAGGGGCAGAGCCATGATCTCTCCAGCTGAGCCAATAGGGTTTTGGAGCTGAACAGGAAAGCTCCAATGTAATGTTTGGGAGGTCCCTGGGGACAGAGAAGGGAGGCACAGTTCAGGCTCTAGGCAGTCACAGCAGGACTTGGCATAGGCTTAGCTGGCAAGGACCATCATCATGTCTCACAAGTAAGGATGGGAGCACAAGAGACTTGGCAGCCCAGCCAGGTTTAGAGTCCTAGCTCTGTGCTGTGGCCTCCAGCAAGACAGTTGACTTATCCATATACCAGAATCAATCATGATAACTATATCATGGTATCCCCTTGAGGACCAGGTGAATACTGGGTGCAGGATACATGACATGTTGCCTGGCCCAGGGTGAATTTCAGTACCAATGTGCTATTGTAACTCTAACCATTTCCCTACCCCCGTGAACTGGGAAGAGTTATGTATAAGAAAGCCCCAAAGTTCACTTCTTCCTTTTGCCAAGAAGCTTAGGTTCTAGGATGACTAGAGTTACCCTGGTAGGTTCTATGGTTTCCATTGTTCTACAAAGCTATGTACCCCCTGAATTGTCCCCCATCTACCTTATCATACCAGAGGCAAAAAGAAGGAAAGAAAATGGAGGTTATTTACTTACTTACTTACTTACTTTTGCTAGGGATTGAACCTGAGGGCATTCTCCCTCCAAGTCACAAACCCTAGCCCTATTTTATTTTTTATTTTTTTATTTTTTTTTGCGGTACTGGGGATTGAACTCAGGGGCATTCTACCTCTGAGCTACACCCCCAGCCCTATTTTTTCTTCTTTATTTTGAAACCGAGTCTCCCTAAGTTGCGGAGTGCCTCACTAGGTAGCTGAGGCTGGCCTCGAACCCGGATCCTCCGATCTCAGCCTCCCGAATGCTGGGATTACAAGCGTGCGCCACCACGCCCGGCTTATTTTTTATTTTGAAACAGGATCTCCCTAAATTACTAAGGGTCTTGCTAAATTGATGAGGTTATTCTTGAACCTGTAATCCTCCTGTCTCAGACTCCCAAGTACTGGGATTACAGGCATGTGCCACCACGCCCTGCTATAGAAGGTTTCCTTCTCTCTGTCTGTCTCTCTCTCTCTCTCTCTCTCTCTCTCTCTCTCTCTCTCTCTCTCTCTCTCTCCCCCCCCCCTTCCCATCTTCTAGCCCCATAAGATATTCCAGGTTCATTTTATATTTTCCCTGTCCCAATACTGGAAGCAACTATTTCTAATAGGAGCCCTATTTTATTTTATTGATCTCTGTTACTGCCTCTGATTTTAGTTAGAATGGGTTTAATTAGAAACCTGGCTCTAGGATCTAACTCCCTTCTATCCTGTATCAGTGAGACACAGTAATAATCCTACAGCCCACTTTCCAAAGGCTGGATTAGTCTATCTAAAATAACCATAAGGAGCTGGGCACAGTACTTGGGAGGCTGAGATAGGAGGAGTACAGATTAGAGGCCAGACTCAGGAATTTAGCCAGACCCTGTTTCAAATTAAAAAATAAGCTCAGAGGTAGAATGCCCCTGGGTTCAATCTCTGGTACCAAATAAATAAATAATCACAAGGGTCTCAGCCAGAAATCTAGTAGAAATGTCAGGGTGAGCATTCACCTCAAAGTCCCATCCTAAAAAAAAAAAAAGTCCTATCCTCTTGGAGGCTCCTGTCATTATGAAACCCACACGTCTCTTTAATCCTGCATATCCATTGGGTAATATTGACCACACACACATCTCCCATGAACAGAGTGTAATTCTCAGAAATTTAGCTCCTACGTTAATATTCAAAAGCATAAACATTTTCCTGAATGTGGTATCAGCTCCTCAGCCCCTTTGCTGGCAGACCCAGCCCTTTGTGATGCAGATCCCTGGACTGCCACCTTACTGCAGGTTCCTTCTTTCAGAACATGGCCCAGGGCTTTAAATGATGGCATTCAGTACTATCTATCCATTGAAAGAAAAGCTTTTAAGCCAGGCATGGTGGGGAATGCCTGTACTTGGGAGGCTGAGACAGGAGGATCACAAGTTTGAGGACAATCTCAGCAAAGTTGAGTCTCGCTAGGTTGAGATTTTTATCAACCTGGGGAGACTCTGTTTCAAAATAAAAAAAAAATAGGGCTGGGGGTGTGGCTTGGAGGTAGAATGCTCCCCTGGTTCAATTGCCAGTAAGATACACACACACACACACACACACACACACACACACACACACACACACACACACAAAGAAAAGCTTTCTTTATTTGAGGAACAGAGTCAAATTCTTTTAGAGTCTAATTCTCTAGTAATCTCTATAAATGGAATGGGGATGTTCCTATGAGGATATATTATACTCCTGTCAAAAAAGATACTATGAGTAAATGATATTGTTTTTCCAATTAACTTAATATTCCATGCAAATGAGAAAATTAGTACCTATATAATTATGCATAAGAAAGATCTACTTCCAGCTTTAATGTCTACTTTATCATCACACTTAACTACACCAGAGTTCATGGAAATACTTATAAGTTGATGTTTTAATAGTATCAAGATTAACTATCTCTGGTCAGTGTTATCCACTGGTGGCCCTATGAATGTGTGCATTCAGATTCTTGCAGTAGTATTAATTTAACATGCAAGTCTGAAGAAATATTAATAGCCAGAAATAGACATCTTGATACATACAGTTTCTGTCCATAACATCACACACAAAAAGACCCATGATAGATCAATGAGAGTAAACAATAATCTTTAGGTGTGCTTTGTTCAGTTTCTGTAAGATGAAAAATCATATAGCAATGGAAAATTTCTTGTATTTTTGTAAGCCAATTGTTTTACGGTTCCATTTAAGATGAATATTGGTGGTTTTCATTACTGAAGCTTTATATCATGCTTAATCATTTTCTATTCCAACTCAATTATCTTATACTAATATTAATCAACTTTAATTTTTTCTGGTTTTCTAGATTTATTTATTTACTATTTTTAAATGACTTATCTTGGGCCAACTTTTTTAACTTTAACCTGTGGGAACATCAATTTTTTTTATTGGCTTGGGAAGAAACCACCTTTTAATGACAGGTTTAGATTATTTATACTAAATATGGTGTTTAGTATATCTGGTGTTAATCCTTTCAATGTATAGCAGGCATCTTTACTGTCCCTTTGGTTATATGGGCTATTTTCTTTCTTTTTTTTTCAGTACTAGGGATTGAACCCAGGGACATTCTACCTCCGAGCTACACCTCCAACACTATTTTATTCTTTATTTTAAAACAGGGTCTCACTAAGTTGCAGAGGGCCTCACTAGGTAGCTGAGGCTGGCCGTGAACCCGGATCCTCCGGTCTCAGCCTCCCGAATGCTGGGATTACAAGCGTGCGCCACCACGCCCGGGTATACGGACTATTTTCAACTTTATCTTTTGAAATATTTTAGAAGACAAAAAAAATCTATTTTAAAGACTTGTGTGAATACTTTAAAACAGGTACATGCTTGTAATCCCTGTACTTGGGAGGCTGAGAGAGGAGGATCACAAGTTAGAGACCAACCTCAGCAATGGTAAGACTCTCAGCAACCTAGTGAGACTTGCTTCAAAATAAAAAATAAAAATGGCTGGAGGTATAGCTCAGAGGTAGAATGTCCCTGGGTTTAACCCACAGTGCCAGAAAAACAAAACAAAAGTTCCGTAAGTCTTTCAATTCTCCTTTCCCTAACTAAAGCATATTGTATTCCCCTTTATAAAAGGCAAATGATACTACTCTTTTTGTCTATACCTCTTATTCCCACCATCTAATTTCCCACTCATAATTAAATTTGATATTTCTCACTTTTTTCTCATTCATTTTTCTCTTATGCATTCTCTGTCTTATTTTAAGTAATTATTCCAGTATCAGAAATAACCCTTTCATAGCTATCCTTTGTTAATAGTTGGTATCAATAATTATCACAAGTACATTTTTTAGCCATTATCCATTCAAATTTCCTTCTCTAATTTTAGCTTTGCATTCTATATATTGTAGCTTTGAGCTATCTTTTCAAAAGAGGGCCCTGGCTGCCATGTTCTTTTCAGATTAGGCATGTCTGAGGACACACATCTCTCCATTCCCTCCCTGTACAAACAGCGCGATATGGTCCATTATTCTTGGGATGTCGTCTGTCCTTTCTTTAGAAGGCATCATCACATTTCATCTAGCATTGCTCATTGCAGTGGAAAAAGCCCAGCTAGTTTGATATTTTGTTCCATGAAAATGACCTACTTTTTTTCTGCTTGAAAACTTGCAGAATTCTTTTTTTTCCCTCTTACGGATTCAAATTTTTATGAAACAATGGCAGGGTGTTACTTCGACTATTGATTTTATCTGAGACTTTGGTAATACTCTCATTTAAAAAATGTTATCTCTGAGAATTAATTTTGATCCTTTTGGTTTTTTCCCCCTACGTTGGACACTAATTTGAAAATTATATCTCCAAATTTAACAACTTCTGTTGAATTGCCTTCTTGTTTTTTATTCGTTTTCCATTCTGGATATTATAGATCAGGAGGAGAGGAAGGGTGAACAGATTCTTTTAATATGAAAAAACCAGCTGAGCATGGTTGCACATGCTTTTAATCCCAGCACTTGGGAAGCTGAGACAGGAGGCCAGTCTCAGCAACTTAGTGAGGCTGTCAGCAACTTAGTAAGACTCTGTTTCCAAATTAAAAATAAAATAGGATTGGAGGTGTATCCTAGAGGCCCTGGGTTCCATCCCCGGTACCACCAAAAGAAGAAGAGGAGGAGGAGGAGGAGGAGGAGGAGGAGAGGGTGGGGGAAGAAACCACACTAAATCACAATTGTCAAATGGGGGAGGCCTTATTTTAATGAATACCAGTTGATACACCTGTTTGGCCAAATCAGGAATGGCATGAGCATCTGGACTCATCCATTCTACAAGCTGAGCAAAGGGTTTAGAGTGTCCTCTTTTTGGTGCAGGTGTGAGCCACTGTAGCTAACTGTAGAGTAGGTGGAATCTTAAACAGATCTCACTTCTCTACAGTCTTTGAGGAATTCTTCATGTAACCTGCAGAATACGTGGAGCTGGTAATTAGAAGACAAGAGTGGGTAGGTTCTTAACATTCACAGAAGACCCTGGAAGTTCACCTCAGTGTGTGAACCGTGCAAAGACCATGGCCAACACAAGTATGCATCCAAGCATGGTTGACAATTGGTCTTTCTAGGGAGATGGAGAAGGTCATGATTGGGGATTATCCTGGCCATTTGTAGAATCTAGGACATCTGTCTAGGGGCAGCAGGATCTTATTGAGCTATTTGGAGTTTGAAGTGAGCTCCCATCCTGTCTTCTGGAGCTGATAGCCTGGCTGATGGGCTGGGTCAACCTGAAGAGGAAGGAGGGTGCCACATGCTCCTGTGGACTGGCAGGGGTGGCCATGTAGGAAGTAACGTGGGAGTGATGGTGGGCCTGGCAAGATGAACTAGAATGAGATGGTTAATGCAGCCTTGCTTTGGTGGGGACTGAAGTAAGAACCAGGGCAGAGTGAGACTACAGATGGGATCAATGGTCCCAGCCAGGAGGAGGTGAATAATAGAGGCCCTTGGGAGCAAAATAGCCATTTTTATGAGCATGGAAGGACTTACTCTATCTCTTCCCTCTTTTATCTCTCTATCAGCATTGTTTGACAAATGCTTTTAGAGGTTTATGTCTTCTCTGTGTCTAGGTTTCAGAATTAGTCTTTCATAGGAGGTTATGAAATTAGACGCCATATTTGTCGTTGGAGTATTTTTGAAGACATTGTCAATGACATATCTCTTTCCATTTGTTCGAGTCATATAGCAAATTCTTTCCAAGTATGACTTTGGAGAAATTACCAGCCCCTCCAATCCTGTTTGCCTTATATTTATTGATGTTCCCAATATATAACTTGTCCATTCTTTGCAAACTCCAGTTCCACTAAACATCTCTTTCTTGAGATCGTCTCATTTGAAGCACAGAAAAAGTAGAAATACTTTGAGTTTGGTTAGTTATATAGCCTTGGATCATCATTTCTGATTTCCCTAAGGACACAACTGGGGATTGAATCCAGGGCCATTCAACCTCTGAGCTACACCCCCAGCCCAATTTTATTATTTTATTTTGTTTTGTTTTTATTTGTGTGTGTGGTACTGGGGATTGGATCCAGAGGCATTCTACCTCTAAGCTACCTCCCCAGCCCTATTTTATTTTTTATTTTGAAACAGGGTCTCACTAGGTGACTGAGAGTCTCACTAAGTTGTTGAGGCTGACTTGAACCTATGATCCTCTTGTACTGGGATTATAGGCATGTACCACCACCCCTAGCTTCTGGCATCTATTTTAAGCAAAACCTTCTTCCCTTTCCAGCTTGAGTCTATTTCGCCACTTGACTTTGCATATGCTGTTCCCTCTGCCGAGAATGCCATCCCTTCTCATCTCCCTGGCTTGTTTGTAATTTCCAACTCTTCTTGTCCCACCTAGACTAAGAGGTGGCACTTCTCCTGTGTGCAGATTCTCCACAAATTGAGATCATTCCTCGGTTACAGCATCTATCATATCCATGAGATCCATGAGTCAATACATCTGTCTCTTATCAGAGTGGGTGCAGGGACTGGTCTATTTTCCATTTGCCCGAACCTTAGAACAGTATTTCATACTTATTTAGTTCTCAATATAAATTGGCAAATGAGTCAGAGAATTAATGTGAATCCAAGCTAATGAATACAGCAGCAACTATATATGTTGAATTGTATTATTCTCTTGGTGTTCACAGATATTGGATATTATATATTATCGCTCAACTAAAAATGATATATCATATATAATATAATAACTTATATTGGATTTCCATTTCCAGTAAAGAGAAGTCCATTCCCTTTGCCTCTAAAGCCAATTCTCAGTCCCTCCTGAGCCCAGATCAGCAGCGGCATGCAGGGTTGCCCAGCACAGAGCAAAGTGGAAAAGGTAAATTCTTACATGATTTGCATTCTGTTTACGGCACATGGGTCTTCTAAAAAATGTGCAATTATAAAACCCAGATTTTCCAGAAAAGTTCCACTTTCAAGTGCCTTATTCCATTTTCTCCAAAAATAAGTGTATGTTTTTTGAACTACATGTTTCTGTGTTGAGAAAATGTGATTATTGTTAAATATCCAACTTCGGCCCTGAATGGTGTGTCAGGTTTTAGCCAAGCACCTGACTTTTAAATATTTTTAAAAGTTTACCGCAATTGAAAAAAAAACTCTATCTCTATCTTTGATTGTGAGATATGGCTATATATCTTGTCTGTAAAACAAGATTGCTAAAGTTGTACAAGGAAAAATGAATAAACTGCATTCCTTAAATTTAGGGCTTTTATAAATCTTGGTCATTTGGGCTCAAATTGGGTTATTCTTTTGTTTCTGAACCAAAATCAGCTTCAACCTCACTTGTAGCAAGAAGGCGGTAGGCTGGAGAACCCACACCCAAGCTCAACTCCAGCTCTCCGCTGCTTATCTGGACAGAGCCCAGGCCAGCCAGGAAAGAAGAACTGATGGCTCATATCTTGCTTAGTTGGCTACTATTATAGATTTGATCACTTGCCTCCAGGAACAGCCAAAAGCAGAAGAGAAGGAAACTAAGTCTCCAGAGGGTCTCTCCCCAACTTAAGGAGCAGAGTTGAGGTTTGGGGTCTCTCCCACCTGCCCTCCTTCCTTTCATGCACATCCTTGCTCCCTCCTCCCAAAGCCATGCTCCCTGCTCATTCTGGTACCCCTAGTGGACCTCTGGTCACCCTCAATGCCAAACATATGTTCACAGCTTGAGGTTCAAGACAGGAAGCTAAGCGCCCTTGAGACCAGACTCAGAGGGCACTTGAGACCCACACTCACCCTCCATTAGCCCTTATGCAGGCTGAGATGACCGTCCAGAGCAGGTGGGTCTAGGGGACAGGAAAGAGCCTGAATACATGGCAGGAGGATAGATGAGAGATATTTCATTGAACCATGTGAAATTGTCAATCATCTAAATCAGCAAAAACAAACAAACAAACATACATATGATTAATGAATAGATAGAAATACATACAGCTGAGCTGGGCATGGTGGCACATGCCTGTGATCCCAGTACTTAGGAGGCTGAGAGAAGGATCACAGGCTTGAGGCCAGCCTCAGAAACTTAGCAAGACCCTTGACAACTTGATGAGTCCGTGTTTCCAAACAAAAGAGGATTGGAGGTATAGCTTGGAAATAGCATGCCCCTGGATTCAATCTCCAGTACAGAAAGAAAGAAAGAAAGAAAGAAAGAAAGAAAGAAAGAAAGAAAGAAAGAAAGAAAGAAAGAAAGAAAGAAAGAAAGAGAGAGAAAGAGAAAAGGAAAAAGAAAGAAGAAATAAAATGAAAGAAAGAAAGAAACATGAACATCTAGGTAGATACAAAAACAGAAATAGTGATAAAGGTGGAGTGTTAGATATGCATGGGTAAATTACAATGTATTTTTTGAAATACATCATTGTTTGAGTCACATGTGTACCTCTTCCTAGTCAGAAAAGGATGATCTGAGGGAGTTCTAGGAAAAAGAGGAAAGGTCCATGGGAACAATATCAGCTCTTGTGACAGCCCTATCCTACCTGTCCTTGCGTGAGTACTTATTGTAAAACCCTTAGCAGAATAGAACTGTCAAAAATTGAGCTGCACAGATTTGTATGTACTACCTGGGCAAAGCAGGATGCTTTGTTTTTAAAAATCTATAGGTAGATTTCAAGGTTTTTATAAAATTGCTCATACCTGCAATGGTTTATAAATGTGCTTGAAGTAATATACCTCCATAGACTTACAGCAGTTTTTCATCATTTGCTCCCAAACTCAAACATCGTAAGTATTCCAAGCCATTAGTCAAAATACATAAATAGTTGATCACAGTTCCCTCTTACAGTTTCCTCTAAACGATGTATAAACATGATATAATTGGAATAAAAACACAAAGGAATTCCTTTTTTATCGATGGCCCTAGTGATATATGATAAGCATTATACCTAATCAATTCACTCTCTTTTCATATCTACTTTTTAAAAATTCGTCATGGGTGCCAAATAGGAAAGACAACCTATGCTTCCAAGAACCTTAGATCATGCTACCTTTAAACATGGTCCATCACCTTTATCTTCAGCAGTTCTGGCTCCAAAGTAGATTGTCTCAGAGCGCGGGACCTGAGATCCTCTCTGTACTAACTGGATTGACGTTGTAGCCAGGCTATATCACAGCGCACTCCAAGTCCACTCACTGCCCTTCTTGAGCGGTGGGAGCATGCTCCTGGTGTCTTGGGCAGCACTTACAGGTTACAAGGCCACTTCTGGAAAACTTGGATCCTTGATGTGCTCTGAAGTTGATCAGAGTAGATGATTTTCCAAAGATAGATGCTCAGGTCCTTGAATTCTCTTTCAGCACCAGATTTCTCAACATTAGCTGCTCAAATGGGTACTAAAGAGCCCCAACAGGAAGATGAAAGGAGGGAAAAGTGGCTCCTACTACAACATCAGAGAATAAAATGCCACCAAGTTCTCCCACCAATTTACAAAGAAAAAAAATTAAAAACCAAAATGACCAGAGATCTGCAAGTAGCTCCCCTCCAAACTTCTGTATTTACTTTGCTATGAAGGTAAAGCAACTTTTTATACTTTCAGATTACAGAGTAGAGCACAGCTGGGTGTGGTTGTGCGCACCTGTAATCCTAGTGAAATAGCATATATCCATTTTTAGGTAAAAGTCTTAGGCAAGCTCTCCTCTTGTCCTTTGACTAAGGGTCAGAGGGGCACCCAGTAACTAAACCAAGATGTAAAAATGAATTCTAACTGCTATTATCTGCTTTGTTCCTCACAATATGAGGAAGCTGTCTTGGCCACAAGATAGCATCTAAGTAAGATATGTTTTCTGTCCTAAATTTGTCCATTGATTTGTCGATCAATGTAATGATTTTATAACCATAAAACCCTGACTTTTCTGTACCCCCAACTCTGTAACCAAGAGGTATAAAACTGTCCTACACCAACATTCCGCACAACAGCATTCAGGCTGTTCGCTCTGGTTGGCAGGCAAATAAAGCAACCTTTTTGGCACTATGGAGTCTGCTGTGTCTCTGTGTGTCACCCCATAATACCAGTACTTGAGAAGCTGAAACAGGAGGATTGCAGGTTTGAGGCTAGCCCCAGCAACTTAGCAAGATCCTGTTTCAAAATGAAAATATAAAGAGGTGGGGAATGTAGCTCGAAGGTAGAATGCCTCTGGGTTCCATCCCCAGTACCATAAAAATAAAAATAAAAGTAAAAACAAAAATAAAAATGGCTGTATTTCAGTGGTAGAGTGCCTCTGGGTCCAACCACCAGGCAATCCCTCAAATAAATAAAACACATGAACAACAGAGTTCAAATAACAAAATGTTCAGCAAGCACAATGATTATCTCAAGATAAATATGCATAGAACCACCCCAGCTGACTGGTGCTCCTGTTCCTCCACATCTTTACACTGGATACTGTCAGGTGTCCTCTAACTTTCTAGTATGTCTCATTGTGTTTTTTACTCAAGTTTCCCCGACTACTAATGTAGACATTAAAAACCTTTTCATATGTTTATGGGTCATATGGAAATCCTGTTTTGTAAAGTGTCTTATTTAAGTCTCTTGCTTCTTTCTTTCCTTTTTTTTTTTTTTTAATTTCCTCCCTTCCTTCCTTTCCCTCCCTTCCTTACCCCCTCCACCCTTCTTCCCCTCCTCCCCTCCCTTCTTTCCTCTGCCACTCCCTCCCTTCTTTCCTTCCTTTTTTTGGTTTTTTTGTTTTTGTTTTTGTTTTTGTTGGTACTGGGGATTGAACCCAGAGGCATTCTACCTCCAATCTACACCTTCAGCCAGCCTCCCCCCCCACATTTTTTTGAGTCTCACTAAATTGCTGAGGCTGGCCTCAAACCTGTGATCCTCCTGTCCCAACCTCCTAAGTACTGGGATTACAGGTATCTGCCACCATGTCCAGCTTCTCTCAAGTTTTGTTTTGTTTTGTTTGTGTGTGTATGGGTGTATGTGTGTGTGGTACTATACTGAATCCAGAGGCATTATACCCCCAGCCCTATTTTATTTTTGTTTTTTGAAACAGGGTCTCACTAAGTAGCTGAGGGTCTCCCTAGGTTGCTGAGGCTGGCTGAGAATCTGCTGATTCTTCTGTCTCAGTCTCCCAGGTAATGGGATTACAAGTGCGCACCACCATGCCCAGCTTCTCTCTAGCTTTTTTTTTTTTTTTTTTTTTTTTTGTAGTACTGGAGATTGAACCCAGGGGCATTCTACCTCTGAGCTACACCTCTAGACCTATTTTTTATTCTTTATTTTTGAAACAGAGTCTCACTAAGTTGTGGAGGGCCTCACCAAGTAGCTAAGGCTGGCTGTGAACCTGGATCCTCCTGTCTAAGCCTCCCAAGTCCTGGGATTACAAGTGTATGCCACCACACCTGGTTCTCTCTAGCTTTTTAAAGTCATGGGAACAGAAGGTGAGATTCGTTTTTCTTCCTTCACAGTGCACTCTCATAACTTATTACTTATTTATTTATTTATTCATTCCTTTTATCTCCAATTTCCACTGCCATTTCCTTCCCCTCAAAGGCATCCACTCTAATGCACTTGATCTTTATCATTTATTTGTAGACATTCCTATTAAATATCTGTTGTTATTTTGTGTGCCTACTTTTTTTTACTTATATAAATGATACTGTGATGTAGATTTCATTGTTTCCTACTGTACTCAGCAGTGTGTGTGTGTGTGTGTGGTGTGGGGTGTGTGTGTGTGGTGTGGGGTGTGTGTGTGTGTGTGTGTGTGTGTGTGTGTGTGTGTTTGGATATCTCTGTGGCTGAGTGTATATCCATTCAATGAATGGATATACACTCAGAGCTTCTATAAGCTCTACCTCATGGGGCACAAAAGTCAAGATGAAGCTGTAATATCTTGTTGTTAAGAAATGATATGTTCAGAAGTTTTTGTGCAATGCTGTAAAGGCAAAGAAGCTAGACTGAAATAAGCAGAGCTTCCCATCATTCTCTATAAACCAATGACTACGCCCAAGTGAATAAGCAGTCTTAGAAGAATCTTCTACCTTAAATGACTAATTTAGTTTTTCTTTTTATTGTTTTTTTATTAGTGCATTATAATTATGCATTACAATAGTGGTATATGTTGTTGTGTATTTGTACATACATATAACATAATTTTGTTGATTTCATTCCCTATTGGAAAAATATTGACTGCCTGTGATTCCTTCCAGTCCAACTCTAAGGACTCCTAAGTACTTAAAGCGGGGGGGGGGGGGATATAAAAATGAAGTTGTCAAAAAATGTTTAAGTAAATGTGACGTAAATAAAGAGAAACACCTCATCAGTGAGAATACGAGCCCTCCCGAGAACCAGTGGCTGTGGTTCCCACAGCAGAAGCAGCAGAGCCTTGAAGTTTTGCAGAAAGAGATGACCTGAGGCTTCTGCAAAATAAGAGGCTTTGGCAGCAAATGAAAAGGTGCACATGTAGCACCAATGTGCACAGCTACATCTGTGCCACGGTTTGTGGTCTCAGGCCGTGGTGCCACTAGCATGAGTCTCATCCTTTGGCTGCCTTGGCAGAGTCAGGAGGTCTCACCACATCCAAGTAGAGCAGAAAAGATGTTCCCTACCAATCACAGGCTAGTCATTGGTAGGAACTAATCACACCTCCTTCCTTAGTGGGTTCTGAGAAGTTGAGAATTACATGGAAGGAGACAGATGGGAATGAAAATCTGGGTCACCGGCACACTGCTAATGCTGATTCTGAGAATGAAGCTTCCTATGGTCATCCTCTAAATTTGAGGTAACTGGCAGAGCAGGGTTGGCTTGATGAATCCAGCAAGTTTCAGGTAACTTGTCTTTAACGCAGATCAGAGACCAGGATGGATACAGCAGAAGCAAACCCTGCTTGCTAGAGATCAAAAATGTCACTTGAACCTACTGTGCCTAAGTTCAGGTGTTCCCAGGGAAAGAGAGACAAAGGAGAATGCTTTACTTTGTAAGCTGTCATCAGTATCATGGGCCGATCCATTTAGCTGCTCCTCTTAGTATAAGAGAAAGTAAAGAAGGAAGCAGAGGGAAAGGTAGAGGTCTCCCACCAGCACTTCTGAAAGATCTTAACTACTGTGTGAAGTACCTTCTATTATGAGAGAAGAAAGAATGTGGAGAGGAAGTGAGCAAGGTCCCTCCTGCAAAAGTCTGTGCAGCCCACATGCCAGTCTGACCAGCGACCCAAGATCCAAGTAGGAGGAAACCATAATGGCACTCCTTGAGAGCAGCTGTGCTGGAGCCAAAAGAAATGATAGTTTGTGGCTTCTGGGCTGGGAGTGTTCAGTGATAGAGCACTTGTACCATGAAAAAAAAAATGTAATTAGTGACTCTTATGATGATAACCCTTTTCTACACACAGACACCTAGATAGCTTGGGACTCTTAACCCATATTTTGGAGGCCCCCTGAAGGAATTCCAATCTTGTCAATGCCCATGCTTGCCCGGTAAGTATAGGACTGTTCCTACTTCTTAGCTCCAGCATGACACCTTACCATGGTGGCCCAATGCTTTGTGACTGTGACTATGACTTGTTTCTCTTTGTGACTTGTTTTTCATGAGACTTGGAAGACCAACCAGGAGAGAGTGGGAGAAACTGCTTTGCCCAGTTTGAACTCCAGGTTGCAATACCATGGTCCCCAAATGTCCAGCTGAGGGAGGACCACCTAGTCCTGTGGTGAGCAGCCCACTGTGGGGGCCCAGAGTGTCCTGGAAGCTTGTCTAAAATGGGACATTTGCAGCCAGGTGTGGTGACGCATGCTTGTAACCCAGTACTTGAGAGGCTGAGACAGGAGGATTACAGGTTTGCAGCCAGCCTCAGCTACTTAGTGAGGCCCTCTGCAACTTAGTGACACCCTGTTTCAAAATAGAGAATAAAAAATAGGACTGGGGGTGTAGCTCAGAGGTAGAATTCTCCTGGGTTCAATCCCCAGTACTGAAATAAAAAAATTTCCTTGGAACAGAACTAAGAAGATAGAATAGGCTGCCTGGCAAAACAGCCTGTGACATTTTAGAAATATTCCAGAAATAGCAAATTCGTGAAACAGAAAAGAAAAAACAAACAATAAGGTAGCAACAGGCTCAGAAGCTTACCTGGGTGGCCAGGGAAGAATCCGCAAAGACCCTACTCAGTATTTAAGTACATGAAAAGCAACAGGGATCTAACTCCAGACACCCAAAAAGGCAGAAGAATAAAACCTCAGCATGTACACTGATGATAAAAACATTTGCAGAGGCACAGGAGGGACTATTATGGCAAGGAGTAATAATATGATGACTATAGGCTAATTAGAGATATGGGAGTATGCGTTTCATTTGCTGTTTATTTTTGTTTTCTTTTTAGATTGAAGTGCTCTGAGAGAGAAGATGATTTATGGAGCAAGGATCCCAGAGGGGGGGGGCAGATGAGCTTTCCAATTAATATGGAAGGATTCCCTTCAAGAGGGAAGACACCTCTTCCACTGATATGCAAGTCTTTAGCTAAGAACAGAAGGAAATGCAAGTAAGTTGTGGACCAGAATAGGGGATAATTGAAGGAAAACCATCTGATTGCTACCATGTTCTCTGCGAAGGATGTAGCAGGGCCTTTGCTTAGAGTGAACAGGAGTGAAACTCTGGGGGAAGAGTGACAGCAGTTTCAGTAGCCAATGGGGAAAGCAGGCGAGTGTCCTGGGAGACTGGGCCAGCCAGGGGAGGGGTGAGAGAGAGGTCATGGAGCAGCATTGATGAGAAGATGGTGGAGCAGGTGGTGTGAGCTCAGAGGAGGAGGTGACAGTAATGTGACAGCAATTGCACTGGAAGGGATACCCCATGGGCTCTGGAACTCTTTGAGGACCCTAGATTTCCCCAGCTTCTTTGCCCCCCATAGGAACCTCGTTGGGTTGATTGCCACATGACAGGAGCCATTGCCTCATGCTGGTCACAGGACTTAGCGTGGCACATGCCAGGGAGAGCTGGAACCTTCAAGCCCATTTTGATGTGGAGGCCAGAGCACTGGGAAACACGGAGAGATGTCTCACGAGGGCGAGAGGGGAGAGCATGGGCTGTAAATCCAACTCCTTAATCACTGAGGGTGTTGAGGCCCAGAAAGGTAAAGATGGCAGTAAGGGGGAGAGATTCTTGGCAGATCTTCCATTCTTGATCCAGAATTATTTCCAAGTGAAAGGTGGGCAGGGAGAAAACTGGGTGGATCTCCTCTTGGCGTCATTGGCCTGAGGGATGAGATGTTGGCTGCACCCCTGGGTGTTGGGCATGATGTTTAATTATGAATGTTCCCAGCTCTCAAGAAGAATCTCTCTTTTCCAGAGTCTCAGGATGCCCAAGTGCTGGTGATAAACATGAAGGAAGGGCCTCCTGAGGACGAGGACCGTAGTGAGCACCTGAGGCAGGGATGCGTCTGTAGACAGAGCAGCTGTTCGTCTTTGCCAACCATACCAGGAAGCTGGGTTGGGAGTTTCAAAAGCCTATTGCCAATTTAAAAAAGATCACAGATCCAGGCTCAGTAATTCTCAGCAGCAGCTCTGTCATCACCTGTCATGCCCTTAGCCAGCTCCGTCTAGAAGTCTATTTGTGAACCAGTCCCTGTTGCCTTCGACACCACCAAGGGCCTGGCCTTCATTCTTCCTCCTATACAATGACTATCTGGTTCCCAGAGTTGAAGTGTCGTAACTGCACAGACAGCTGTGGCCTCAGAGCCCCAGGAAGAGGCCGTCTGCCACCGTGTTCTCCTCAGTGATGTACTGACCTCAGACAGCATAAGAAAGGGGTTCTGGCACAGGTGTCAGATGCCCTGTCCTGCATCAAGAGCAACTGAAGTCTTGGCCATGTCCTAATGAACCATGACCTCTAGTCCTGCTGCTCTGGACAGAGGGCCTAGCACACCCTCCAGCCCTAGGTCCTATGTCCCAGGTCCTCAGGGGGCTGGGCTTTATGGAGGGACATGGTGAGGCCCCCTTGCCTCCTGGATCTCATCTCCCAAGCTATGCAACCCCAGACTTAGGGAGAGGCAGGGCTGACAAGCGAAGATACAGACAGCCCTATCTTCTCTGGAGAAGACGATTTACCTCTGCCTTCCACAGAGAGTTTTAAGGGAACTTGGAAGACTATCTTCAGCCTGAAGAAATTCAGAGTGTGGGGGCTAGATAGAAACATACAGGGGGCAGAGAGAGGCTGCCGTGGCAGATGAGTGTATCTGTAAGCAGATGACCCTGCCCAGTGCTGGGGCTGAGGGCTCCCCTGGAAGACAGCCCTCATTCTGCTAGAGAAGTGAGTTGCAAC
>PVLC010012679.1:0-43618 GCA_004027655.1 Graphiurus murinus
TTTTTTTTTTTTTTTTTTCTTTTCTTTCCTTCTTTTTTTGGCACTAGGGATTGAATCCAGGGGCATCCTACCTCTGATCTACACCTCAGCCCTTTCTTTTTATTTTGAAACAGGGTCTCATTAAGTTGTTGTTGTTCTCCCTAAGTTTCTGAGGCTGGCCTGGAACCAGTGATCCTCCTTTCTCAGCTTCCCGAGTACTGGGATCACAGGCACACACTATCATGCCCTGTGAGAAAAATATCTTTTTAAGGAGAGGAAGATCTACTAGGGAGTGTGTCCACAGTTCAAAGATCATCGAAGACAAGACAAGAAGTGATCATCTACAAGCCAAGGAGATATGCCTCAGGAAAGAAGA
Organism: Graphiurus murinus; assembly: GCA_004027655.1. Lineage (NCBI taxonomy): Eukaryota > Metazoa > Chordata > Mammalia > Rodentia > Gliridae > Graphiurus > Graphiurus murinus. Next base: position 356 of record PVLC010012679.1, read on the forward strand.
CCAGCCCTCCCCAGACCTGGCTGCTAGACTTGCAGCCTCCAGAACTGTGAAGGAAATCAGTTTCTGTTGCTTAAGCCATTTACTCCATGGCATTTGTTATAGTAACACACACAGGATAATACATCAACCACGCCCATTCATTTATATATTGTCTGTGGCTCCCATTGCCCTCAAATCCTAAAATATTTCCTATTTCTCCCTTTACAGCAAAAGCTTACCAACCACTATTTTAGATAGTCTATGCAATGCATCTTTTTAATGGAAGCAGAGTTGACCAACTTCTAGGTTTATAAGAATTATGTTTTTTGATGGCTGCAGTAAATATATATTTAAAAAAATATAGCTATTTCCTTTTGCTTAATTATTTTTCCTTAGAGTAAATTCCAAGTTACGGTATGACCTGCACAAAAGATATGAGCCATTTTGTGACTTCTTATATTACCATGTTTCTTTTTTAAAAATTCTGTTCCTGCGGGCCCACCAGCAGTGCATGACTATGGCATGAATCTTGCCAGCACCACTTTCCCAACAAATGATGTTGATTTTTGCTCTGATTTGCATTCGACTGTCTTATGGTCTAAAGCAATCAGCAATCTAATGCTCCTATGCCTTCTCGGGTGACACATCAGATGCCCTAGATATTCTTCTCTTAAATTGCTATAAAGATTGCATCAAGAGATCACTTGCATTGGGTTTGCATTGGGTTCCTCTTCTTTGAGGCTTCCTTGTCTGACTCTAATTTGTGTCTATTTTCTCTGTACTTGAATTTGACAGTCTATCCAGTAAACCCTATTATTCTCACATATGCTATTTTCCATGATGCAGCCTCACAAACCAGCTCTATCTACTCTCATGCCAAAACCTTGCTCCTGGAATCCTACAAGAGGTTTCTCCCTACTGCTCCGGTGGAGATCTGGAGTCAACCTGGGAGTTCCTACTTGAGGGTTGCAGATCCTATTCTTGTATCTACATGTACCTTATATACATTCCTTGCTGACAAGACCCATTAATGTTTTCAGTCCTTTTCACCTACTTGCTTCCCCCTGGAAATGCCTTAATTCAGGGAGAGTCTATTCTTCATTTCTTTCTCAAGCTGATCCTGAGAACAGCTGGGAAAATTCATTCATCCTTTCTTTCTACAAATATCTACTGAATATCTATGATATGGCTGGCATTCTTTCAGCAATGAGTTCATGGTTTAAAGACCTTTGGCCTTTGGTCAGAGGAAGATGGGAAGTAATTAGAGGTGCCAAGTAAATGAGAGAACTATCTGGAACTTTTGCAAAATCACCTGGGCCACAATGGGGAATGATGGGAGCTGAAAAAATAAATGGAGAGAGTGATAGTATCTTGAACCAGTGGAGTTAGGAGAAGTGTCAGACTCTGGAAATAGTCTATTTATTTATTTATTTATTTATTTATTTTTGGAATGTGCAGGTGTAAAAATGGTCTTGCCAACGATGGAAGATACAGAGTCTGGTGGAAGTTAAATGAGATTTGGTTCAGAACATGTTAAATTTAACAGGTCTACCAGAAATATGAGTGGGAAAGCCTACTAGAGTATGTACGTGAAGTTTAGTGAGATCCGAGCTAGAGATGCAAGGGAGGAATGAATGGAGATGAGGCAATGAAGATATTTCAACTTTTAGAGTCTGGAGAGAAGATGAAGAATCAACAACTATTGAAAAGAAGCAGCAAGGGAGATAGAAACAAAATAAGGAAGAGAACCACGTTCTGAAAGGCAACTGAAGACGGTATTTTAACAGAGAGCAATCAGCTGCATCGGATCCTGGCGGTAGGTCCAATACTATGGGAATGAAAGAAGAACAATTTACTTTTATTTTTTTTTTAATGTTGAGGCTGTTAATGACGTTGATAAAAAACAGTTTGATGGATATGTGGCAAGCATCTCATTGTAGTATGTTCAAGAGAAAATGGGATGAGAGAAGCTAGAAGCATCAACACAGATATCTCTTCTAAGAAACTTTGCTTCAAAGACATAGCAGCCAGTTGATGAAATTATCAAGTCCTGCTCAGCTATTAGCAAAATCCAGGTGCTTTGGGGGCAGACATAAAGCTGTGTGGATCACAAATCCTATATCTTTTTACTTCTTGGTACAGAAAGATATTTTCAGGCTTACTGGATTCCAGTCCATCCGTGGAATGTGCTGCATCCATTGGTAAGCTTGATTTTTAAACACAGCCCCCTCCCTCCTTCTAGCTCTTTCTCAGTTCTTGGCTTCTGACTAGTTGCCATGGTAATGCTGCTGAAGGGCTCAGAGGCCCCAAAGGTTACAGGACACTCATTTAAATATATCTGAGTTCATGAGTGTCTGGGAAATGGAGCCCTGCTACCAACCCATTTTGGATTTTACCACAGTAATTATATGACATGGAGGGTGGGGGTGTTTGTGTTTTGTTTTTTTTTTTTTTAATAGCTATTAGTTGATGTGACAAACCACTTTTGAATTTAGCTATCACAATGGAAGAACTTTGGGAGACAAGCAGATGGAGATTTTGTGACCTATTTATTATTTTGGTAAGATTTCAGTACTGCGGTAAAGTGCCGAAAATTTACCTCAACTGACAAATGAGTTATATTAGGAGATGAAAATTTTTGTAAATTGAATTTTTTTAGCTGTCCATAAAATTTGAAAGCTCTTTGTGGTTGTTGGGGTGAATTTCCTGATGGAAAACACCTGCAGGTACTCACACTGTCCACTGTCTGATGTTTATATTTTTTGGAGAAAACACTCAAGCCTTTCTCCAGTCTGTGCTCTGAAATTTAGTTTACTATTTTGAGTTTCAGAATGTGGTTACCTTCTCCCATTTCCAGTACCCACAAAGCACTAATACAAATTTTAGTTGAATCACAAAGTGATGAGCACACATCTTCTTAGCTCAAGTTATAAACGATGGATCCGGCAGTCGAAAGAAATAACTTTTATTCCTCTTATAACTCTGCATAAACTTTTGTTAAGATTTTCATTGATTTAAATTACTATAATAACTATAATACTTCAGGTAGTCTGGTTTTGAAAGGAAGCGTTTTACATAATATACATCAATTACTTGAAAAGACATTTCTATGTGAAGATCAGAGGCAATCTGTAACTTTCAAATGCAGATTTTATAATGTCCATCTCAACCTGGAGCAGCAACAGTACTAAATTTCAACAGGAAAAAGACCACATAATAATAGGTATCACTTTATAAGAAGTAGCTTTACATCTGGCATTGTGATTGTCACGTTATAAATACCCCATTTCTTTAATTTTAAGGTACTGTGAATTGAAAAGCGACTATCTTTTTTTTTTTTTTTTTTTTCTGGGTGGAAAAAAAGAAACATTATTACCTTAAATGAAAGCCTCAATTGCAAGCAATATCTAGATTTTAAAAATTATTATAAGTGGGAGGAAGGAAAAAAAAAGTTTCTCAGATTTGAGAAAATAGACTATCATCTCAAGTATGTAGTACAGTGTGCACAAGTGCGAAGTTTGGGCTTCATCTATCTGAGGAGACTCCCCTTTTGGGACTAAGCTATGACTAAGAGAGCCCTAGGAGGAACATGGAACTGTGCTCTTTTTGTAATACCAATTCCCGATCTTTTATTCTTCAAGTCCTAGATCACAACTGGTTAATTGAAACTCAGCAATACCCCGAATTAGAGTTAAGTTCAGTGAATAAATGTGTTCTTAAATGTGAAAAAAAAAACCTAGTTTACTCCATTGATAATTTTCTAACTCTTCTCTCCCAATTCATACATTTCCTGATTTTGAGCCAAGCGTTTAAAGCTTGGTTGAGTCTGAAGATAATGTTAACACTTTGTCAAGCATTTGAATTGCTTCCAGCATATTGTAGTATAATCCTCTGTCCACAAACATCCCTTCATTATTGCCTAATTACATGCAAATTTCATAAAATGAATGAGTTTTAAGGACTTGTCAATCTGTCATCCTAGGAACCACTGAAACATTTTGACTGCTAGATAAATAATCAGCAATAATCGCACTATGCAAATTTGATATTTTCTGTACAATTATCTGAAACCATAAATAACTGGACACAAAGACATTTGGCATTCTCTCCCTGAGACTTGACCTACGGGGCTTTTTTCTCTTTTTCCTCTTCTAACAAATGTGCTAGTTGGAAATTCGCTTTTTTAATTTTTTTTTTTTTTTTTTTTTTTTTTTTACTAATTCCAACTGTGCAAATGTACCCAGTGGAAAAATTTCGAGTACATAAATGCAAAGAGAATTTTGTTTATTTCTATCTGGAGTGTGTTTCCCCTTGGCAAATATTTTTTTTTTCATTTCCATTTTAATTTTCACTTTTTGTAATTTTCACCTTCTCTTTCTTGGAGAACTTTTCTTTCTTTTTTTTTTTTTCTCCTCACTACTGAAAAGAATATAGGTAGAAAGCATTGAATACAAGTTAATTTGTTGCTTACATTTATTTTCTCCATGTTTTGTATTTTATTTTTTTGTGTGCATAACTCATTTCTGAAATGTCTAATACACATCAAGCACTTGAAAGCATCCAATATTGAAATACTATTTATTTGTCTACAACCAAGATTAGAAACACATAAATGATCTATGCCAGTGAATTCACCCAATATACAATCCAAACCTTTCTCCCCCTCTGTGGTTGATGACTGCATCTTTGTAAAATGTTGAAGATGATCCAGTTGTCTGCACTTTTTTTTTTTTGTATGAAAGTAAGCCAATTATTTGGAAGTAATAATAATTAAGGCTCCTTAATAATGTATTTATTTAAAGCCCCTTCCCCCAGTTGAAATGGCCCTGGAGTATCTAGAAGAATGCATGCTTTTGCTCTGTGAATATCCTCAGTTATCACAGCTCAGACATTCCACAAGTGTTTTCAGAGCTTAAAGTCCAATTACAGTGAAAGCAATTATTTAATAAATGTTCTGATTGATGGATGGATTGTAGCAAGAGAGATGTGTTGGTTCTCATCTGGCTATCAGTCACCAGCAACATGCAAAGACGAGAGGGGACCTGGCTTCTGTGGTTTGCTAATGGTTGGGCTCATAAATGGAAGTCAATCCAGCATGCCATCCTTTTTTTTTTTTTTTAAACTAAGGAAGTGTCATCTGATATAAATATAGGATATTAATTTTTTTTTAATTTCAAGATATGTAGGCAAATCAAGTACTTTGGTTGATTTTACTTGGAGGGATAATGAAAGACTGCCATTCAGGAAAGTGAAATTTAAAAATGATTAATAAAGTGCTTTGCGCCACATCCACTCATTTTCTTCTGTAAGTGAGGCCATCAATCAAAGAAAGCCAGCCTGACTCATTGATACTATTATTATTTCGAAGCCTCTGCTAAATGAGAAAGCGTCTATTGTGTTTCCCTGCTCCTGAAATGCAGGCAGTTAAACTAAGTAATTTGTAACGCAAAAAGGCAGATAAATAAGAAGGCGCAGGTAGAGCAGTGTTCTTAAGTACTGCCCCAGATCAAATGCATGCTGGCAAGTTGGGCAGAAAAAAACTTGAAGTTCCTTCAAAACTTGAAATGTAGCTGATGAGTTCAAAACAGATCTCAGAAGCCCTCTTCCTTGGAGACTCTTCCTGGAGGTTTAGTCTTTCCTCCTGCTTTCCAGGGTTCCAGTAGCAGCACCCAAAGCAGGCAAGTTGTGAAGTGCGTTTTCAAATCCCCTCGAGACCTGAAATGGCCACATTGTCAACGGACAAAGGGAGATGAAATGCATTTCATGACATCATCTTGACAAATTATGTCAAAGTCTCTGTGTGTGTGTGACGTGGAGAAATGAGGGTTCACAGGCCCCAGGCACAGATGCTATTTTATACTGGAAGTGTAACTTTGAGGACATCGATAGATACTTCTGTTTATTATACTGCATGTTCTCCCGTAAGCTATACTTCCAATTTGCATCTTGTAATATTTTTGCCATGTAGTTATATGCTTAAAAATACTGTTAGAAAACAGTTTTATTGATTTTTACGTAATACATATCTTGTGCAAACTATAATATTCATTGCACATACACTATTAAGGAGCAGTATTAAAAGCATGCAGATATTATGCTTTGGTTTAACATTGAAATTTAGGAAATGTATTTTTTCATGCCTGACTAAGCTATGAATGAGAGAATATAAATTGTCCGTAGACGTCTTATTACACAACTTCTTTCTGTAGATTTGCTGTTACTTAGGACTGATAATCTAGAACTTGAATGTGTGGATCTCTGGCTGAAGGTCCACATTAATAATGTAGGAGCCAGGTGTGGTGGCACATGCTTGTAATGCCAGCACATGAGAGGCTAAGACAGACAGATAACAGGTTCCTGGCTAGCCTCACCAATTTAGCAAGGTCCTCTGCAACTTAGTGAGACCCTGCTTATATATATATGGCTAGGGGTGTAGCTCAGAGGTAGAATGTCTCTGAGTTCAATCCCTGGTGTTACAAAAGAAATAGGAGAAAAAGGAGGAGGAGGAGGAGGAGGAGGAGGAGGAGGAGGAGGAAGAAAGAGGAGGAGGGGAGGAGGAGGGGGGAGGAGGAGGAGGAAGAAGAAGAAGAAGAAGAAGAAGAAGAAGAAGAAGAAGAAGAAGAAGAAGAAGAAGAAGGCGGCATGTGTTTGTGTGTGTGTGCACGTGTGCGCTTATGTGTGCTTATGTGTATGTGTGTGCTTGTGTGTGTGTGTGTGTGTGACTGCTTCCTTAGTTTCTATGTATGAATGAAAACTTAAATGATTTAGAATCAGACAACGTCAACAGGCAAATCATCTATAAAAGTTGGCACATACTTAGATGTTATTTATATTTAAAAAGAGTCAGGCCCCTGCTTTGGCATCTTGTGTCTGGAAGCCAGGTCCCTGATGTATGTGACTAGATTGTAGACACTGTTCTAGCAACTTCCAAAGGGCAGAAAAAAATGTTGTGAACCTGCAGATGGGGTGGTTTAAGAAAAACAGTTTCCGAATGACTTGGAAAAGTAATAGGTTGTTTTTGTTTATCTACTTGATGTAGATCGTTTTCCCTGGAGAGATAATAAGATTCTATTAATCTTGCTTTTTAAAATGAGGCCTTTCTACTTTATTTTCTAAGCCCATTTTTTAGTATATGCTATGGATTTCTCAAAATGCCTCCTGTCACTTTTGTCACTGCAAAATATCTGTTTATTCAGATTATTCTCTCTCAGTTTCTGAACCTTTCTGCTTGATTGAATTGAAAGGCTGACTTAAAAAGCAGGTTTAGGCAGGGCATGTTGGCACATGCCAATAAACCCAGTACTCGGAAAGCTGAGACAGGAAGATCTCAGGTTGGAGGGCAGCCTCAGCAATTGAGAGAGGCCCTCGGCAACTTAGACCCTGTTTCAAATTAAAAAATAACATAGGGTTGTGGGTATAACCCAGAGGTAGAAACTCAACTGGGTTCAACCAATAGTATGGCAGATAGATTAGATAGATAGATAGATAGATAGATAGATAGATAGATAGATAGACAGACAGACAGACAGACAGACAGATAGATAGATAGATAGATAGATAGATAGATAGATAGATAGATAAGAAAATAGGGCTGGGAGTGTAGCTCAGATATAGAACACCACTAGGTTCAACCATTAGTATGACAAATCAATCAATCAATCAATCAATAAATAAATAGGTAAATAAATAAGTTGTAAGTAAGTAAGACTGGAGGTATAGCTCCAAAGTAGTTTGCCCCTGGGCTCAATTCCCAGTAACTTAACACACATACACAACACACAACACACCACCACCACCAACAACAACAACAGAAGAAAACAAGCAGGTTTCAGGATGGCAGAGGGCTGAGCTGTCTGTCTGCCTGCCTTTTAAGAGCAGCATTGAGGCTTTGTTAAGGATCATTCGCAGACCTCTTCTGAGAGTCAGGATGCTTAAATACGACTCCAGGGAGAGCTTAAATACGACTCCAGGGAGAACTTCCACTTGTCATTTCACGGAGTCTGGAAGCTGTTCACTAGCATCACCATTATTAATGATGTAATTTGGGGTAAGAAATGATCTTTTCATAGCATAAATAAGGTGAAAACAGGTATTTTCTTTCTCCATTTGCTTATCTCAATCACCACTTTATCTTGAATACACTGTAGTATGCTCTGATCAATTACATCTAACTTTCATTGAACTTACTTGCAATCATTTAAAAGTCGTGGATATGACCTACCTTCTTTTGTCTCTTTTTAAAGTCATAAACAGAAATGTGCCATTGGTTCCAAAATGTGCCACCAAGTATAGTTACGATCATTCTTCCCAAAGCATTAGGGCAAGTCCTTTATTCCTGTAGAATAGACCATACAACCAGAAAAGTGCAAAGAAAAGTGTGTAAGAATGGTATGTACCATGTGTTCACCCTCACACTAAATGTTACGAGCCTCTCAGAAGTCTCATCTTGACCCTCCCAATCTCCTGGATATTTATTTATTTATTTATTTATTTATTTATTTATTTATTTATTTATTTGTAGCACTGGAATTGAATGCAGGGACACTCCACCTCAAAGCTACACTCCCAACCCTTTTTATTTTATTTTTTATTTTAAAACAGTGCCTCACTAAGTTCCTGAAAGTCTCACTGAGTGCCAAGGCTGGTCTCTAACCTGTGATCCTCCTATTTCAGCCTCCCAAGTACTGGGACTCCAGGCATGTGGCACCACACCCTGCTTCCCAATCTCCTTTTGAAAAACTTATGACTATGCTGATTTTATAATAATTATCCTCTGGCTTCTCTTAATCATTTTGTGTTTTGTTTCTATGTTGATGCACTAAACTATACAACTCAATTTATTGATGCATTAAAAAATTAATCTGTCACCCCTTGGATTCTGTGAACTGCATGGTTGGACCTGGCCATCTCCTCCGCCATGCTTGGTCTCGAAGACATGCACTCTCCAACATATGATGAGCAACATCTTATTTCACTGAGAGATGATGCCTTCATTGGAAGTAATGACACCTTATACCATGATGGTCACAACGAGAAAATTTTGGAGTGTAAATTCATGAGAATGAGTGAGCATAAATTCAGAGATAAATCACCAGGATACATCTGCAGTGAAAGATACAATTAAGTGAACAAAAATGGTGTTCTCCAATATCTGAAAATTCACCATGGCAGAGGGCTTCTTGATGTTGAACAGTAGTCCAAATTTCCTGGGCTGTTGATTGGAGATCAGTGTCAGATTTAAGAATTCTGAGCAGTGACAACTATCAAAGAAGGGAAAGGGATAACGAAAGCCTGGGTTTTGAAGTCTGCATGGGATTCGGATTTATAGCTTGTTTCTAATCTTTGCTGGCTGCATACTTTTAGCCAGGTCTTGGAACATCTCTAACCATTTACACCTAATCTGCTCACAGGAGGCAGATACCTCTGTGTATGTTGTGAATTAAATTAGATAGAATAGGCAAAGCACTTAGTGTCTCACTGGAATTTTTATGAAAATTCAATGAGTGGGTTCCCTAGGGAGTCCTTGATGAGCCAAGGGGTACACTAGTCACCTCGATCTTGTTCACTTTCGCAGACCATCTTAGCACTTAGCAGGTTCACACTTAATATTTTCATAATCCGTGAAGAATTATAGGGCTGTCTCCATTGAGTTGAGCTTAAATTCATTATCTTTATGAGTTCTTTCTCGCCTTAAAAACTTTAATTCGTAGATTGGTTGTGCTTGACTGGGGAGCCAAACAAAAAAAAAAAAAAAAAAAAAATTCCCAAAGTCTTCATTCTTCAACTACATACACCATTCCTGCTAAAACCTTGCGGCAAATGTTACCACCATTCTTCTAGCTTTTGGAACTTTCAAGTTGTGCTACAGGAGACCAGGTCTCAAAGCTTACTATATTCTAGAAGCATCAAGGGAACTTTCAAGAATCTCTATGCCAAGCCACTTCTTGGAACAATTTATCAGAATCTCTAAGGAGGAAGAAACCCAAGCATTGTTGTTGTTTTCTAAGCTCCACAAACTAGTCACGATTCATGTCCACAGTTGCAAACCAGGACCTTGGGGTTTGCTCTGTGTCAGGACCTGTCCCAGATGCTGGGCAGGAAGCTACTGCTTAAATTTCAACCAGCATCCCAGCCTAGAATGTGCTATCACTGTGGTGATCCATTATCACCCACTCGGGGTCGGCTGGCTGGCTTTCTTTGCCATTCTAGGAATTGGGAGTTTCAAAGTAGACATTCACATAGTAGAAGAACATGTGACACATATTAATTAGGATATATTTGCTAAACAAATAAAATAATTTTAACGCATTTCAAATGGCTGAGATGCCTACAAAAGCATCCAACTGCTGAAATGTCAGGCGGTCAGGGATCATCTAGGCAGAGACCTGTTGTTCTTCCAAGGGTGCTAGAAAATCCCTCTTGTCTCAGTTGTCTACAAAACACTTTTCTCCTATGCTGCATAGGACAATGGTTCTCCAGTTGGACTGAGAATTATCTTTGGGGTTTTTTTCAGAAATACAGATCCCTGGCGTCATCGCAGGTTTATTGAATAAGTGTTGCTGATTCACCCAGCCTGACAATCAACATTTTAATAAGCTCTCCAGCTGAATCAGATGCACGGAAATGTCTGAGTACCACTGGCTTATGAGACATGATACTTTTTAAAGACTAGGTTATTTTAATAAGCAGTTCATGCATACGATGTGAAATATTAAAGATGTCCTAAATGCAATGCAGTGCCTCTTAATCACTGATCTGAGGACTCTCCCTCCCCTGGGGGGAACAACTACTCCAATCAGTTTCGGGTAACACTTCATCCGGTTTTAAGATCACATCTCTACTCTCCTTGTCTTCGCACTTGCTGGGAATTCCTTTGAACATCTTCATAGTTTTGAGCCTTCTAAGTCATTTTCTGGTGGAGAGATAGGTTAGGGATTCCTGTGAAAACCCTGTGTACCTGGGTTTTGATTTGAAACCCAATGAAAGTCTTTTTTAGCCCACTTATATTTAGCTGTATGCTATATTTGCCCTAATTCTATCAGCACATTTTACTCAGTGATTTCTGGTCTTACTTTTTATAACATTCCTTCATTGTGTTTTCATGGACTTTCTTTCCAAGAATATGAAAGTTTTGCATCTTAATACTTTATAGCAGTGGTATGGTGGGAAATGTAAAAAACTTATGACCAGTTCCTGGTTTATGTTATTTGCCAATTTGTATAGTATAAATACTACTACCATGGCTGCTTTGTAGTTTTCTTTAAAAATGTATATATATATATATATATGTATATATATATAATCATGTATTTTATTTATTTATATTTATATTTAACTTCATAATATGTATCTTATTGTTTAGAAAATATATGATGAGCAAGGACAAAATTAGTTTATTTTCAGTTCATCACTCACGAATACTACTTCTGCTTTATTTTTTATTTCATAGAATATCCCATTATTAAAATAGTCTTTTCTTAAAATAAGCATAGTCTTGGATAGAGGAGATGCTTTTTTTTTTTTTTTTTTTTTTTGCAGTACTGGGGATTGAACCCAGGGGCATTCTACCTCCGAGCTATACCCCCAGCCCTATTTTTTATTCTTCATTTGGAAACAGGATCTCACTAAGTTGCGGAGTGCCTCACTAGGTAGCTGAGGCTGGCCGTGAACCCGGATCCTCCAGTCTCAGCCTCCCCAATGCTGGGATTACAAGCGTGCACCACCAAGCCCAGCTGAGGAGATGCTTTAAGTGCTGCCAAGTGGTTACCTGAGCGATGTAATAACCTTGTCTTGCCAGATCATAAGCAAAACTACAAAGGGAAGCAACTTAGCAGGCAGCAAATGTGATCCGATGGGAAGAACATAGTCTTTGGAGTCATAGAGACGGGTTTTGCCATTTACAAACTCACTTCTTTAGGAAGAATTAAACCATCTCCCTTAGCCTTAGATTCCAGATTAGTTAATGGGCATCAAGCTAGCCTTTCCACAAAGTATTAATGAGATAGTATACATAACATTCCCAGCGCAGGCCTGGTACACAGCATCACTGTAATTGTGGAGGTATGGTAGCTTGAGGCAGACAGAAGATGCTTCCTGTAATTTTCTCCTTCACGACTGTGATGGGTTGAGTTTTGTATCCCCACTCTCTCCGTGCGTGACTGCATCAGGAGATGGGGTTTTTAGAAAGAGATTTAAAATTAATGACGTCACTGGGGCAGACCCTAGTCTAAAATGACTGGTGTCAGAAGAAACAGGATGTGGGACTTAGGCCATGTCAAGACAGATGGACAGACTGACCACTGACAAGCCAGGGACAGAGGCCGCAGCAGAAACTGTCCCTGCCAACACCTTGATCTTAGACTTCTAGCTGCCAGGGCTATAAGTTCAGCTTTTTAAAACACCTGGCATGTGGAACTTTGTTATGGCATCCAAGCAAATAAACATTGTGATTTTTGCCACTCTTGAATTGACATTGTTTTGTTCTGTTGATTAGAGTTCACGAATGATGGTCGTCATGCGGGTTCTGTCTTTACAGGCTACAGGCACGTTCATCTTCCGTTTAAACAACTTGGCCTCCTATCTCACATGAAGAGTGCAGCGTAATCAAGAGCTCAGTAAGCACCCTGCTGAGGGGAGCGTAATGATCGAAGGTCTCTAACACCTCTCTGAATATGTGCACCGCATATTCACCAATTAAAGTAGCAGGTCGGAAGGGTCATCTGGCTCCCGAAGAAAGTCCATGGCTGTACTAAATGGAATGAGTGATAACAGAGGGGAAAAACCAGTGCGTTTCTACCATCGAATTTTTATTATGTGAGGCTTCTCCAGCAATGAGTTCCATTCCTCCAGAATGGAACTCCCCTGAGGTTTCATTATGAATAGAAAGCATATCATTATAGTCAAGAAACAGATTATTCTTAGGGATAAAACATTTACTCTGTGTGGTAGAAATTAGGGGACATTAGTGTTCCTTTTATCTAAGTAATAAATCACCCCAAATCTATAGTAACTTAAAACACTACTACTGCCACCTTTTTTTATTTATCAGATGTAGGCTCCTGGCCACCACTCATGTCTGCTCCCATTGATGCAGCAGAAGCTCAGGGGCAGCAGGAGAAATCATCACAGCTTGGTGCACACAGGTGACTAGTGGTGAATGCTGGATGAAGGTACTGGCTGTCAAGTAACCTCAGTTCACTTATGATCGAAATAACCTATATGTGGCTTTCCAGATGGCCACCAGGCTTCCTCACTACATGGTGGCATAGGTCCCAGCAACACAAGTTGGAGGAGGGAGAGCTGGTTAGAAGTGAAGCTGACCTTTCTAACTAACCCACATAACTTCTGCTGCATTCTATTGATGAGTCATTAAGGCTATCATTCTCAAGGGCATGAGAGACAGGCTCCTTGGATTGAGGGAAAGTCAAGAAGGCCCAGGAAAAGCTTTCAAACCATCCCCTGCTGACTTGTCTTCCTCTGGTTATGTTCTTTGAAGTGTTTCCTTATAGAACCTCCAGGATGGCAGATTTAGCAAATGTTCTTGACCTAACTAGGACCAAACCAACATATACCTATGAAAGATAGCCCAAGAATATAGATGTGATGTCCAGAGTGAGACCAATGTGCAGGGTGAGACCCCTTTTCCTCAGATGCAAATTTAATTTTCCTATTACCTTGGTAATCTCTTCATGTTCTCACCCCATAATCTCTGAGCTTTGGTAGGAAGCATTTTCCTTGTGTTCTCTGAGAATGTTTTCTTTTCCTGGGGCTTTTGTTAGAGATGTGGCTACCTTCATGAAAGGAAATCACCATCTTGCTTACTTGGACTGATTTTCGAAGAAGTCAGTAACAGAAATACTACTATAAAGACTAGAGTTTTACCAGAATCTTGGGGGCTAGTGGGATCACAGTTACACTTTCATTTTGCCTTATAATCTCAGAAGCAGAATATATGAAGGGCATTTTTTTTTTAATGAAATTCACTACCTGCTTGACATTTACAGAATATTATAATGTCAAAAATGCATATACACATGAATGTGCATTTAGACACACACACACACACACACACACACACACACACACACACGAATGTGAAAATTGTTGCATCCAGAACAAATTAAACTATGAGCATGTATGAATGCGTCACCATGGATTTCACACTTATGTATAATGGTAATGCACCCATAAAAAATTTTAAATAAAACTGTGTCAAAAGTCTTTTGAAATATAAGGTAGCTAGTAAGTAAATTGGCAAATAAATAAATACACAAATAAAAGCAGAGTAAGTGTTCGGGAGGAATACTTTTTTACATAAGAGGGTGAATAGAATATAAGATAATCAAACGGGGGTTAAATGGACATATTTAAATTGCCCATAAGATTGCTTGCCTTTACCGTAAGAGTAAAGTGCTAGTAGGTACAATTTTTATGTCTGACTCACTGGACTTTGAACCCTCTGTCAGGTGGGTGGATGGAGGTAGACCAGTGAGTTACAAGGAGAAACTATGCTGATTAGATGCCAGAAAGGCTTGAATCCAAATTCTGCTTTGACCACTTTCCCAGTTCCCTAAACTTCTACAGATCAACACGAATCTCTGTTTACTTTTCTATAGAACACAGATAATATGAAATTACTAAAATGTGAAAAATCCAAGTGAAACAGTGTTCATACCATCGAGCCAGTGAAGAAGTCTCAGTACACCATTGTTGCTTCCCAAATTTCTAATCTCAGCTGCTCAAATTGCAGTTTCTTCTTAAAAAAAAAAAATATCCATGGAGTTAATGGCTGATTGAACCAATTGTATGTAATTTAAATCTTACTAGTATCTGTCGCAAGTGAATATTTAACATTTTACCGGATTAAAAATGGATGTGCTTTCCTTCTTACAGTGTTTCAATTTGACTCATCGCCTACATTCTGCTGGCTCTGCTGATTACCCTTGTTGTTGAAGTCAGATTCCAAAGGATAAAGACCTTCGTCGCTCAAAGCCAAGCATCAAAGCAACTTCTATTTCCACATGATTCTTCTAAATGAGATTTGTAATTTAATAAGACAATAAGGATCAATAAATCGATCCATGTAAAATGACTACGATCCGATCCCAGAATTCCTTTGGTCATTTCACTTTCCTTCAGAAGGAAGTGCCTTCTTAGATTATTAAAATAAATCATGTACGAGTGTGTGTATGTGTGTGTGTATACTTGTGTGGGGATATGCATGTTTACCTCTGTGAAAAAGAAACAAGACCATATGAGGATAGTGCAGAGGATTTCCAGTTCGGAGGAGAAAGCTTGCTAGCCCTGTGCTGTGCTACAGGGGAATGCTGCCCTTCCTCCAAAGTGATCCTAGCATTCGCTGCCCCCCTTCCCAGCCCTGGAATCTGGGCATTCTTGTGCTGGAATTTCAGGGATTCGAGCTATCAATCACAGAAAACACTCTTAATTGGATCACAGCTATGATGGCTGTTGACATTAAGTGACACAAATTCGGTCAGTGTGGTCCCTCAGTAATACATCTTCATATCTTTTCAAATGCAAATTTTATTTTTGATCAAAAAATTTAAAAAAAGGAGCAAACGTCATGTCATCTCTTCATAAGTTTCCTTGTCTTCTGCCCTCATTGAGACTCAAGTTCATTCCCACTCAGACTCTGAAAGCTTCCTGGTCTTTGGCTCTTGGGAAGCTACCCCAAGACATCTTGCTGTTACTGTGTTTTGACATAGATTGTTTGTACAAATGCATTTAAGATCAACTTTTTTTTTTTTTCTGTTTGCATGAACCCTTCTTAATAAAGAGATTATTCAGAATTGTGCTGACATTAGCTCTTATGGACGTAAAGCAAATCGGCTGGATAAAGATGAAGACATTTCAAGGACACCCCTCCAATGCACTACCTTCCTCTCTGGGTCAGTCAGTGTTTCAGATTGCTTAATTACTGCACGGTCATGCAGGTAGCCACAAGGAACACATGGAGAGACCTGAGGAGGTCTGTTCTATTGTTCAGCTTCACAGTGGAAATGTTGTATGTAACAGTGGAGTTTGACTCCAGCTTTTCTCAGAATGATGAACATTTTGAAGCACTTAAAATGTGTATTGGGCTGATGATGACTGAATTATTATTATTTTTTTCTGTCAAATTTGGCTGAGTTTCCAAGTTGAGATTTAGATTTTTATTGAAATTGACAGAGCTTAACATTTAGGGCCTTTGGAATATTTCCGTATTGGGGAGCTTGATTTTGTTATTGTACAACACTGCATGACATTTGGGTAGTATATTTTACTGGCAAAGGTCAAAATAATAATTATACAATATCATCTCTTAATTGAAAAGAAAAAAAAATACCTAGAGATAATGGGGAATTATGAAAGAGATCAGGTATGTAAGGACAAGTTTATCAACATTGAGTCTGTTTGTTTTAAGAGAAGGAAACTATTTAGCAGTGTTTTATTAATATTTAATTTTTTCCCCAGATAAATGAACAGAAGATATTACTGTGTAGAACTGTCCACTTGTCCAAAGGCACTGGACTCTGAAGTAGATTCAGCTCAACGTCTAGTTTAAATTTCTTTTTCTCCGTGTTCTGGGAAGATTTATATAGAGACTTCCTATTATAGATTTTCTCCTTTTCTTTGAGGACAGTTTGCTACTTCCCTTCCCCCAACGACCATCTGTTCTCCAGGACACATTGTCCCAACACATTTTATCTTTTATATTTTCCATATTTGTGCTCACATTTTTCTTTTCTTCCATAGGCTTAAACACATTATGCCTTCCTCCCTGAGTATGTAAGGCCTCCCTATGAGAAATACAGCAGGTAGACCAGTAATATCTGTGAACTATCATAGGCAACCAAGAATTGTTGTGGAGTTTTCTGCTATCAAATTAGAAAGGAAATAAAAACCAGGCCCACTAAGGAAAAGTCAGAGATGAACTTTTCTGCACCAGATCAGTCCTCGAGATTACTCTGCACATCTGTGATGCATTTGATGTACCTCCACAACACATTTATCTGTAATATTGAAATGGTGTGTATTAAAGGCTATGCTCACCATCTACGTTGAATTTGGAGAGTCTGGGCTTGAATGGAACGTGGAGCATTTGGAAGAGGGATGCTCTGTAAAGTCAGAGCACGTTTCTTACCTGGGACACTGGGGACTTGACACCGCCATTCCCTGAGAGAATGGTCATGGGAACTAAGAATGCCTGAAAGTGGGAAGAGGAATTGAGTTTGTAGTGAAGTTGATGTTCTGGGGAATAGCCAGGTGGAGACACGGGGAGCACTTCTGTGTTGTGCTCTGAAGGTCAGGGAAAGGTCTGGAGCTGGGACTGTGGATTGGGAGTTGGCAACCTACAGACAGGACTTGGTACCTTGAAGATTGGTGAGTTAGAACCACGAAAGGACAAAGACAGAGATGGGAAGATTAGGAGCATTAGGGGCGTTAGGTGAGGCAGGTATCAAGATGGTAGAGAATTTTAAGCCAGGGATGACTGATAGTGTAACATGCAGAAGGAACCTCTCATAGGATTAGGATTGAAATATTGGATTTGGCAATTAGGAGTTTCTTTGGACTCTAAAGATATTGGAGTGTTGGAGTGAAATTGGCCTGATAATAGAATAATAGAAACTTAAAAATTAGTAAAGTTTCAAGGAGATTGGAAGTTTTCTATTTTCATATGTGTGTGTGTGTGTGTGTGTGTGTGTGTGTGTGTGTGTGTGTGTGTTACTGGGGACTTAATACCTCTGAGTTACACTCCTAGCCCTATTTTTATTTATTTATTTATTTATTTATTTTTTGAAACAGGGTCTTACTAAGCTGCTGAGAGCTTTGCTAAATTAGCATTGCTGAGGCTGGCCTCACACCTGTAATCCACCTGTCTCGGCCTCCCAGGTACTGGGATTACAGACACGCACCACCTTGCCTGGCTTCTGTTTTCTTTCTTGAAGCTGGACTTTCTATTGAACTTGGAATAGCAAAGTTACAATGAAGATTGTTATGTTAGCTTAGGGATATAACTCAGGCCTTTTTTTCTAAATAACAGCTGAAATTATATTTCTCAAACTCCTTGTTGTGCCCAAATAACATGGAAGTGGAAAATGGAAGCTCTACCAAATTAAGTAAATAAATGAGTGACTGTGGAAATTTAAAAAAAAGAATGTTTTGTGTGGCTTTTTTGTCATTCAGATGTTAAATTTGGTGTCACCACCTTAGAGCATTACTAATATCCCAACTTAAGTAGAATTAAGTAGACATATTTATCATATTATTCCATTTACATTTTCTTTATAGCAGCTATTATTATCTGATTTTTAAAAATCTCCTACCTCCACCATTAGGCATTAAGACTCAAGAGAAGAAGACTTGACTATCCTGTTTTTTGCTGAATCCCAAATATCTTCAACCATTCATTGCTTGTATTGGAGCACTGAAATCTGGGATAGCAACCAAGATGCATTAAATGAATAATGAATGAATAAAGAGTTTATAACCTGAAGTCTCCAAATCGCAGTCTGATTTCAGATCAATAATATAATAATCAAAGCCAGGCGTGGTGGCGCACGCTTATAATCCCAGCATTCGGGAGGCTGAGACCGGAGGATCCGGGTTCGTGGCCAGCCTCAGCTACCTAGTGAGGCACTCCGCAACTTAGTGAGACTTGGTTTCAAAATAAAGAATAAAATATAGGGCTGGGGGTATAGCTTGGAGGTAGAATGCCCCTGAGTTCAATCCCCAGTACCGCAAAAAAAAAATAATGATCAAAACAAATTGAATGATTACCATGTACCATAGTAGTATGACAAATAAATATGAAATCCCCCAATCATAATTAATTGTGATAAGCATTTTTTATCATCCTAATAAAAAGTACCAGAGGCTTAGAATATGTAAATATTTTAGCAAATAATAAAGAGTCATTAAGAAATAGAACTTGGATTTAAGTAGGTTTTTTTTTGTTTTTTTTTTTCTGAGTCCATGGCTCACAACCACCATGCACCTGGCCATCCTTTCCAGTGACATGTTGGCACTAGGACTGGATCATAGCTGCAAGGACTCTGAGCTGAAGATGAACACATCAAGCATGTCGATGGTAACTCATCGTGTGCATTACGATGATAAGTAACTTGTAATCTTTAGGTAATACTTATTTTAAACATGGCATTGCCAGATAATTAGACCTATGAGCAGATCTTCAAGACATTCAATACAAATAATAATGAGCAATTGAACTGAAGAGACATCTCTCAAAAGGAGTACACATGGCCAAGAAAATTTTATTTTTGAAAAAATGTTCATCATCATTAGCAATCAGGGAAATGCAAATCAAAACTATACTGAGATCCCTTGTAACTCCAGTTGGAATGGCAATCATCAAGAATACAAACAATAATAAAAACAATAATAAATGCTGGTGAGAATGTGGGGAAATAGGATCTCATACATAGTTGGTAGGAATGTAAATTAATAGAGCTGTTATGAAGATAAGTGTAGAAGTTTCTAGAAAGACTAAGGACAGAATCACTGTATGACCAACCTTAACACTCCTTAGTATCTTTCCGAAATAATTAAAGTCAGGACACTATAGGGATACATGCATATTCATGTTTACAGCAGTACAATTCACAGTAGCTGAATTATGGTGCCAGCCTAGGTACAACAAATGAGTGAAAAAAAAAAAAGTCATGCATATACAGAATAGAATTTTACTTGGCTATAAAGAAGAACAAAATTATTTCATTTTCGGAAAAATGGATGGAACTAGAGAATATTATGCAAAGTCAGATCAGCCAGTCTCTTTCCACGAAAGAAGAATGAACATGTAAGTTGGATAATCCTATAGGCGAGTGATAAGAGTGTGGTTAATGAAGAAGCAGTAACTTGAGGAGAAGAGAGACTTGTCAGCCCCATTTATCTGAACCTAAGGAAACAGAAACTCTTCTTTTTGCAATCACTAGTTTTTTAGAAAATTGAATCTACAGTTTGGATGAAACAAATCTACAAGTAAGTGACCATCATGTGTACCTAAACAGTTCAGTCTTACACATCATAATCATCATCACTGAAACTATTTACTCACAATAGACAAATACGATAGCACCAAGCACAGAGAAGCTTCTCTTCTTAGCTGAATATCAAGAGGAAGCTGATTTTTCTGAACATCCGCCTTTCCTAGCTTTTTGTGGAAGAAAGGTGAAGAACAAGAAGTCAGACCATTATATAGAGATGGATTGAGAAGTGAAATCTACTCAGCAAAGTCAAGGAAAATGGAAGCGATCATCAGTGACATTGCTTCCAATGATCCATGGAGGAAGAGTGAGTTCACGAATGTGAGTAGGAAGTGCCATGCGCGACAATCCTTGGACTCCACTCTGTGTGCCGTGTACATCTGTAGTTTGGCACTGCTTGAAGAAGTTTGTGTGTGAGTGTGTGTAATATATTGTAACACCCTTTTTGGAATGTAAATATTATTTTGGCACATTGCATTACACATGCACCATATCTAGATTGAGTTTTTAAAACTCGAGAGTATTTATGTTACACACACACACACACACACACACACACACACACAATGCTTATCAAAGCCATGTATCTTATTAATCAATCATTAATTTTTTCATTTTATTTTTGAATTTAATAATATTTCAGAAACAAAGTGAGCCTCTAAAACTCATAAATTGTTCTTTTGATTGCAATTACAAAACATAGCTTTCCTTTGATTCTAAGCCACGGCTCCCTGACAATCTTTGAAAACATAAAATGAAAATAATAGGCTTTCATTATTCAATTTTGTCTATTTCTTGCCTTCTTAAAGAAGTAGAAAATAAAAGCATTTGAGAGATCTGAAAGTTTTGTAGTGTTACTGGGGATAAGTATAAATAATATATATTCTTATCCCTCAGACATACCAACCATTGAAAGTTTACACTAATTACCTGTAGTTCCGTTAATGTTATGAGATGCCCTTCATCTCTCCTATCCAGACACAGCACTCAGCTTCCTCAGCAGATAGATTCAACAGCTTCTGTTCACACCTGACATCAATTTCCTTTGATGTTCACAGCCTAAATGAGAATGCTACAGCAAGCTGTATTTGTGAAGCGTACGGGATGCGTATAGAATGATGGCAGGTATTTTCCTCATTAAAGCAGCCATAACAGATAGTTAGATATGATGCTGTCCCTCACCTTCCTACTAATTAATGACTATGATTGCAACCCAAATAAGATCAGGCAATTAAACGTGATAACATTTCAGAAGCAAAGGAAAATATACAACAATCTTGGAATAGCTTCTTACCGATAAATAAAGTTGATCTTTGGAAAATTACCATACAAATGTAGTATTCCATCAAAAGAATCACACAAACTAAGGAACGTAATAATTTTACTTTTAATTGAAACATGAGTTACATATCCCATTAAGTTAAAATGTTATGTGCTGGATTATAGGAAGGTATTGTAAACAGGCTCTGCTCTATTCTGCAGCACGATATAGTAGTTAGAGCAGTGGCTCGTTCAGGCATGTCTAGAAAGGCACTTTAGGGAATATGTTATACTCATCTTAGTAAAATATCTAAGTGATTTTTTTCTTTCAGTAACAGAGTTGTGACCAGGTCTAGATAAAAATGAAAGGCTAGCAAGGAGAAACATGGACAAGAAGTCGTCATCCTCACCACAGTTCACAAACATGCAAACACTCTACTATAAATATTTAAGAGGACCTTCTAGAAATGCCAATACTCTAAGAAAACAAAACTGAACACATCATTAGGTGCTCAACTGCTGTTTGATTTTGTTATTAACCAGAATGCATTCTTGCATTTTTGCTAATTTTAAATCTAGGTACTATTTCCACTAAAATATGCAGAAACCGTGCGCACCAAATGATTATAGTAGTCCTGATGGATGATGAGCATCCCCTGATCTTGGGAAGGGTTAGGACCAGCAGTGAACAGTTCCTCTGTCCGTCTCGGTACCTAAGCCAATGGAGGAGGCTGAGATGCAAGGAGATCTCATTCCTTGGTGCTCTTCCTCCTCTCTCTAGAAACCTGGCATGGATAAACCCCAATTCTAGCTTTGGGGGAAAGGCTTTATTTTGTAGCTTGATTTATATATGCTCCTTTGTAGATTGTTTTTAAAGGTTACAATGACCTGCACATTGTAATAGTAACAAGGGCTGAACATGGTGGTACAGACTTGTAATCTGAGTAGTTGGGAGGCTTAGCTAGGAGGATCACAGGTTGGAGACTAGCCTCAGCAACTTAGTAAGGTCCCTCAGCAGCTCAGCAAGATCCTGTTGCAAAATGAAAAAAATAAAAAAGTACTGTCAGGCTGGCGGGGTGGGGGTGGGGGAGGTGGGGGGTTAGCTCAGAGGTAGAATGCCTCTAGAGGGAAAAATAGCAATAAGGGAAATCAATCAGAATAATCTGCCTGTCTAAAGTGCTCACTGTGAGAAGGTGCTAGAAGAAAAAGAAAAGATCTCACGAAAATACACTCTTCTGCCAATTTCTTCAAAGAGAATAAATGAAATCTGAAGCATTTCTGGGGTGCAGCATATTGTGGTCACTATTCTGATTGGTCTTCCGGAGATGCCAGCTGTGGCGGGGTGGGTGGAGATAGTTCTCAGAACCTGAGAGAAAGGATTGTACCAGGAACAACCTGACCCCAATATAAATAAGCAGATGTGAAAATAGGTACATACGTATGAATGTGCATATTCATACATAAGCATATATAACTATATATGTGAGTCTATAAATAGGTTAGTACTCTGAAGACAGAGGATTTTTTGCGAAGTATATTTTCTTCTCTCTATACAACACAGAGTCGTGCCTGGGAATTGACAAAGCTTAGTTCAGTCTTGTAGAAACACACATACGCGCGCGCGCACACACACACACACACACACACACACACGCATGGGCCTGCTGGGTATCATTAGGGCTGTGTGCCATAGAAATGGGGGCTCCTTTTCTCCTGCATTAATCTCTCAAGCCATATGATGCCACTGTCGTGGCCACACTGTCTTCTTGTTTCATTCTAAGGCTATTTCTTTCTCTATCTCCTTCTATCACCTTTTCCCCCGGAGCTGCTTTGAGTATTCTGCTTCCAAATGTGTGCCACTCCTGCCGTAGATCTTAGCTTTATGTGAACATAGCATATTCTGGTGGTCATTTGGATTTAAGAAGTTAGGCAAATGCCAGGTTATAAATAAGACTGTAGGTGAGCTGTGTATTTCGGGAGAAAGTGAATGAGCATTGTTATTGTAAATCATTTCAATTTTTGTTAAACATTTAAATAATCAATAACCAGTGATTAGTTAGGTCCATAAGGAATGAATATTTCTACAACTGATTCAGCAGACAACAAAAGAACTGGTTTGCATCCTTTTCTAACCTGTACTTGCTGCGGCTCCTGACATGATTGTTTTAATTTCACCAAACTCCAGTTTCTTTAAGGAAGCTGAGGCTCAGACATAACTCCAGGGTTTTGTGGGCATTAGATGAGACAGTAAACTACTAGCGAGTGTACAAGAATGTTTAGTTCTTTGGTGACCCATTCTAGGAAAAAAATGTTAAAAGAAAAGTGTAAGTCCACAGAACATATTTAGAATTCGAAGAGATCTTCAACTGCTGGCTTATGGAAAAGTAAAGTTTGGAGGAGGAAAACAGGATGGATTTTGAAATGATCTCCAATAGTTTAAGACCTTTCTATCTGAAATGCAAAGGAACTTGAAAATTTCATCTGACATACATAACCTATGGACTGAATTTTCCAAGAGAGTGATTGCAAATTAATGGAGGTCGAATAGCGAGTATTAGTATCCCAAGAGACTAGACAGGTTAGAGCAAGGAATAGGATAAAACTGAATCCCAGTTCTAGTTCATTCTTTTGTTGGTTGCATTACATTGTGCATAGTCATTAATCTTTCTGTATTCCAGTATCTCCATCCTTAAAATGAGAATAAGTATCTGTATAGAATATCAATAAATAACAAATTAGGCAATATAGGCAAATCAGTTAGCATAATGCCCAAAATAATTAGCCCCAATAAATTGCATTTAGGTTTAACCATGATCTAGGAATGGGAAGACTTCAGCCCAGTGGTATGGTCAGTAATCTAGGGTAGCTTGGAAGGTCAGGGACATTCTGTTTTGTTCCTGGTAACATCTCTAGTCTCTCAGAGGTTGGGTATTTGTTTACCATTTCTTGAGTAAATGAATAAATGGAAAAGATATCTCCATTGATTTGGAGGCTAAAATGATGATTCTTAGTCTTTTCTCACTTCACGGAATTGAATTCGATTTGGTGATTCTGAGTAGGGAAATGGAAAAAAATAAACCTAAATCTTGCTACAGAATCAACCAGATAACTCCCCATTTCTACTTTGGAAAAACTGAGCTGCCAGGAAACAGTTATGCTTGGTCCTGAAAACGCTTTCTTGGGAGTGCTTAGTAGTTCATGCTTTGGAAATCAGACAAGTTATTCCTTTTAGGAGTAAATGATAAAAGGAGAAATAATTTTACTTAAAACCTATTTGAAGGATGAAGACCAGCTTAATTTTTTCTAATTAGAATCTTATCTGTTGTTAGGGTTAGATAGAGAGAATCTCCCCTGAAGAGCTCATGCATTAATGTTCAGAGGTGATATCATTAAGTCAGGAGGGTTGGGGTCTTCTCAGTGGATAAATCCATTATAGTGGATTTACTGGGTGTAACCAAGTCAGGTGGGCTGTGTCTGGAGGAGGTGGAGCCCTGGGAGTGTGTCCATAGGCACTGTGCTTTTTGCCTTTGAATCCCCTTGTTTGCTCTCTCCTGTTTCCAGTCTCCATGATCTTAGAGTAGAAATCTTGCACACTCTCTCTGTCTGCCTCCTGCCATCACGCCCTGAGCTCCACCTATGTGACTCAACCTCCCATGGACTGGACCCCTGAAATCTCCAGAACTGTGAGCAAATAAACCTTCCTTCCTCTAAGTTGTGTGGTCTGGTGTTTTGGATGACAGTACTAAGAATGTTGACAGAAACATTATTAATTTGGAAAGCATAGGTAATGAGATGCTCAGATACCCTATTTGGTGTAAGACACTATTGCCAAGGAACCTCCCCCCCCCCCGCCCCAAATTCTCTTGGAGGCAATAATCACAATTATTTCAGAAATACATGTATGTTAATACTGAACAAAAAGGCAGGATAAGGCTTCTAAGACTCAGTTTTATTTCTTTTGTATTTCTCCTTGTTTTTGTTTCTGTGTCTATGCTTTTCATTGCTGAATCATCACACTTAACACATGTCTACACAAACACAACACTAATAGGAAACCCGTACAAAGGCAAGGCTGGCAAAAAGTCGTAACTGTTAAAAAGTTCTTCTATAAAATGCCGTAAGATTATTTAGGTTAGTAAAAAGCTAGCAAGGATGGTTAAAAACTCCAGAAGGATCTAATCAAAGTGTGAGACTCTGCAATATAATGACAGATGGAATTTAATGTAGATAAGAAAAAGGTAATGCATTTGGGGAGAAATCATTTAAACTTTTCATATACATTGGTAGGCTCTGAATTAGCTGAACTTCTCAGGAAAAAAAATAAGGGGTAATTATGGATGGAAGTATTCATTGAAGACATCTGCTCAGTCTTCAGCAGCAGTTAAAGCTAATAGACTGATGGTTATATTAATAAGGCAAGGGAAAATAGTATGGAAAATATTATGACATTGTGCTATATAAACCACTGATTTAATTTCACTTTGAGCTCTGCGTTAAGTTTTTGAATCCTTAGTATTTTAAAAGATGTAATGTTTACAAAGTAAAAGTTAAAACAAAAAAAAAATGAAAGAAAGAAAGGAAGGAAAGAAAAAGAGAAGGGAACAGAGCCAAGGGAGACATTAGCATAGAGCAGGTAAGCACAAGCTGACTTCAGGAGGATGGTTCCTCCTGCCTCCTCCTTCACATCCTCCTCTTGAATCCATAAATGCAGCTTCCATGAATCACAACTTTCCCCCAGAAGATTATTTACCAATGGGTTTACAGCAAAGCCCTGAATGCATCTTAGCCCAACAGAAGCATGTTATACCTTCTGTCTGCCTAATAGGTAGTTGGTAGCTGCTGTGTCTGAAAACACCAGCGATAGTGGAGAAATGCAAAGATTAACGGAAAGTCTGTTTTCTTTGTGTATCACTTAGGTAAATCACAAATACGTGTCAATGTCTGTATTATTTCTTTTTTTTGTCATTATTTTATTTCAAACTTCTGTAAGGTTTTTGAATGATCCCCTCCAATGAAAATAGACTGAGAAGTGAATAAATGAGTGGCAAGACACATGTAATAATTAAATATTTTCCATTTATGTTTCTAGCTTTCTTGTTTATCTGGTTTAATGAAGTATTTATAAAGGCACAGGTCCACTCATTTGATGATGCTCTGATGTACAGAGCCATCCCTGTTATTCAGATGTTGAGGATGAAGAGCTGTGTTGGACAGCCCAACATAGCCTTAGCCATTTGTAAGATAGGGGATCTCACAAAAGAGCTTTTATGACCTAGGTCTTAATATGTTCTCTTAAAATGGTAATGATACAGCCTCAGCTACCTAGTGTGGCACTCCACAACTTAGTGAAACCCTGTTTCAAAATAAAGAATAAAAAATAGGGCTGGCGGTATAGCTTGGAGTTGGAATGTCCTTGAATTCAATCCCCAGTACTACAAAAAATAAAAATAAAAATAAAAAGGTAATGATAGGGACTTCCACGTGGTTTTCCATAGTGTCTGTACTAAATTACATTTCCATCCCAGTGTATAGGAGTTTCTCTCTCTCTAATTATTCACCAGCATTTGTCATCTTTTTTTTTTTTGTTCCAATGTTTATTGTAACACTGTTTTTAAGAGCAAGAATACAGAATCAACAGAGAAGTCCACTGATGTATGAATGGATAAAGAAATTGTGGTACATATACACAATGGAATACTACTCAGCCAGACAAAAGACAAAATCCTGACATTTGCAGCAACATGGAGGAAAGTGAAGATCATAATACTGAGTGAAATAAGCCAGGCACAGAAAGACAAATACCACATTATTTCCCTCATATGTGAAATATAAAATAGTTGAGCTCCTAGAACTGATGAGCAGAGCAATGGTTACCAGAGGGCTGGCAGGAAAGAGAAGAGATGGGACTGGGGAGAGAGGGCTTAAAAGGTACAAAGTCAAGGCCAGACAGGAGGACAAAGTGTGGGTGTTCAACTATTGCACTGATGGTGATTATAGTTAATGATATTGTGTCATAGACCTAGAAAAAATAGCTAGGAAAAAGAGCTTGAAAAATTAGCTCAAAATAGCTAGAAAACATAGCTAATAGCTAAAAAATAGCTAGAAAAAACCATTTTGAATGTTCTCATCACAAAAAAATGATAAATATTTGAGATGATGGATAACCTAAATTTTTTGAGTGGATCAACACAAATGTATAAATGTATCAAAACATCCCATTGCACCATAAAGAAGTACATATATTATCGGTTGAATTTATTTTTAAATGGCAATGATAATTCCTAGTTCACAGAGTTATTGTAAGAATTTAATAGAACACTATATGTGGAAATTTTTTGTTGCACATAAGTGTTCTGTGTTACAGTACTAAATAAGCTCTGGCTTTAACAGGAAAAAATAATCATCTTATCATTTAATCTCCAAAGAAAGTTTTCTTGCCATGCAATCTAAACTTTTACATATTTAGTGTCTAGAGGCTCTCATAACTTAGAGTTTTCTACTATCTGACCTCGAATTTCCAGTATGAACTCTCTGCCATGAATCCCTGGTGACCATTCCAGTGACAGCAGAAAGGAGTACCCATAGGTCCTCCTCTTCCAGTGGTTTCCAAGCTTCTTGCTTCTCACTTGGAGCCTGGTTGATGACACAGCTCTTCTCTCCAATCTCGAATCCCCTCTCCAGTGCTTACCTCAAGCCAAAAAGCAATGCTCCGCCAACAGATCTTTCCATCCGGAAATCTATTCAGTTTCTCCAAGAGCCTGTGATCAGCTCATCTTTGGAATTTCACAGCACTTACTTGGTACTTCTACTTGATCCAAACACCACGATGCCCTGGCATTTATGTTATTTATCTAATCATTCCTCTTCCTACTAGAAGCTACTCACCTTTGTGTGCCCAACATTAGCCTTCTTGGACAAAAGAACATAGTTATTGAATTTACAAATGTATAAATTATAGACGCACCACCTACAATAAAGCCACACAGAAAATTCAGAGAATATTGAAACGGAGAGAGAGAGAGAGAGAGAGAGAGAGAGAGAGAGAGAGAGAGAGAGAGAGAGAGAGAGAGAGAGAGAGAGAGAGAAAGAAGAAGAAGAAGAAGAAGAAGAAGAAGGAGGAGGAGGAGGAGGAGGAGGAGGAGGAGAGAGAACTACATCATTATGTAGTAAACAGAAAGTAAAATAATACAGCTAATATTCATTTTTTATGAGCTTAGCTTTCTGGGGAGCAATTGTGCAAAGAAGCAAGGATTTATGACTTTTTTTGAGAACATGGTATCAATTGCTACCAGGGGACTACATCCCCATTCCTAATCTTGAACCACATAATCTTAAAGCATTTGATGTTGATTTGGAAAAAAAAAATAGAAATGGAATCTGCCATATATTCAAGGTAGTCTTTTATTTAAAATTTTGCTGGGAAGAATAAATGAGGGTATTGTCAATAATTAGTTTCTATCTCTACCTAGTTTTGTTTGGTGAAAAAATTTCTTCTCTTCGATCTTTAAAATTGTTTTTGCGCCCTTTCCTATACCTTCCTTTATAATAACTAGTCATGAAGTTTCTGTGTTTCATATGTGAATGAGGGAAAAGAACATTTTAAAGGATTGCTTCTTTCAATGAATTTTCCTGTTCTTTAGCTAGCATGAATTACAAATTTTCCTGGATGAGGACCATTATGTTAGTCTTTGGTGAGTGTGATATGAGATAAAAGAGAAAGGATGAGATCAGCTCCTATACAGCTGCTAGAGATATCCTCTTTATTGAAAAAATGTCCCATCTTCAGTGGAGGGGCAATGATTTAAAAGACACAGCTGCTAGTTAAGTAACAGAAATGGCACCTGGGTTCCAACTGGATGAAGGTGTGAGCAATTCTGAGAATAAGATCAGAATAGGAAGGAATGTGTTGAGGGGTAGAAATCTTTTTGCCATTAAGGTCAATGTCATCATCAAAGTCCGTAGAGATCCCAATTTTCAAGGTGTCACATAGGGAAATTCAAAGCAATTTTGGGAAAAGGCACGCCCTCTTATATTGAACTATCTTTGGGGTTAAAAATATTTAATGGAATTAATGCTAGATGATTGAGAGGGATTTTTTAAATCATGCAAATGAAAGAGGTATTTTTCTCAGGGCAATGAAATTCACATACAGAGGTGCACTACTGATCATTAGCATGAGGAAGGCATACTTCTGCCTAATCAAATGTCCATTAATACTGAGACTGTCTGTCCTTTTCATTGATTGCACTTTAAAAAGGAACACATGAAAAGGTGGTCACACAAGATAGAGATGCCTTCATTAGTCAACATGAATGGCACACTCTTCTTTTTAATGTTCTTTCCTTCTCTTTTTCTTCGGAGGTTCGTGAAAAGCGGCGTGTGTAAACTCTCTCTATAAAATGCAATTAGTAAGTTAGGGATAAATCAATCATAGTTTCTGTGGAAAAGTCTCTCTTTTCCTGAATCCTCTGCACAGCACCCTACACAGCATTCTTGGCCATACAGATAGATTAGGGCTCTCTCTTTTTTCTTCTTTCTCTCTCCCTTTGTTTTTCTCGCTTTCTTTCTCTCTCTTCTTTCTCTCTCTCCCTCCCTCTCCCTTCCTTCCTCTCCCTCTCCCTTCCTCCTTCCTTCCTTCCTTCTTTCTTTCTTTCTTTCTTTCTTTCTTTCTTTCTTTCTTTCTTTCTTTCTTTCTTTCTTTCTTTCTTTCTTTCTCTTTTGGCTATATGGTTACACATAACCCAGGGGATGGGAAAAAGAAAATTAGATGCCCCTCTGAGATCAAGGTTAATGACAAAAACAAAGCAGTTATTTGAAAATATAAGCAGCAATGTGGCATAGCACAGGGAAATATATTTTATTGTAATGCAGAGCTTAGTGTGAATCCTGCTTTTCCTTCTGGTTAATTGGGAAATCTGGGATGAGGTAAAGTATGTGCTCTTTCTAGGGCTCAGACTTTTAAAAGATTTTTTCATTACAAAAATATTTATGGATCCTTGAATCCCCGGTCGACACTCTTCTGAGGTCTGGTATGTCAGTGCTCAGCCAAAGAAAGTGCTGCCTTCAGGGAGCTTAAGTGGCAAAGGAACATTTGCAGGAAATGCGCACCCATGCACACACACTCACACACACACACACACACACACACACACACACACACACACACACATGCCTGGTACTGCCAAGTGATGACTGGTAGAATAAAGAAACAAGAGCAGGAGAAATGGAGGCGGAAACTGTGAGGGAAGCCAAGGAAGGCCATGTGGTCTACATCTTGATTCATGAGATCCACTTGAATGCAATGATAGTGAGAGACTATTAATTTAATACAGGGGGCACCCAACTCACAATTCATATCTGGATATTTTTTACCTTACAATGATGCAGATGCCATTTATGTTCAGTTGAAATCATGCTTTGACTTGATGCATTTTTTCTTGGCCTGCATATGCGACACGATTCTCTCTGGCCACGCTGGGCAGAGGCGGTGACTGCAGCAACCATGCAGATTCTCTGTCATGAAGGGAGGAAGAGAGACAAGGGAAACCTGTGTGCTGAGCTGCTGTGCTGGGTCGGGGTTATGGAGAGTCAATGCATCTCTCACCTACAGAATTTCCAACTTATAGTAGGTTTATCTAGACACTAACCCATCTTAAGTAGAGGTACACCTGTACTGTCTATAATGAAAATAATAGGGAAATGTTGGTAGAGTATAAGAACGTGTAGGTGTGCCAGGCGTGGTGGTGCACACTTGTAATCCCGGTACTTGGGAGGCTGAGACAGGAGGATCACAGGTTTGCAGCCAGCCTTAGTTACTTAGTGAGGCCCTCCACAATTTAGTGAGACCCTGTTTCAAAATAAAGACTAATAATAGGGTTTGAGAGTGTAGCTCAGATATAGAATGACTCTGGGTTCAATTCAATCCCTAGTATCTCAAAAAACAAAAAAAAAAGAAAAGAAAAGCAAAAAAGAACGTGGCTTTATGGTATGATAATAACTTATGTAATATTTATCTTGTATTAGATTGAAAATACATTTTAAATAAACTGCTCAATAAACATTAGTAGTTCTTAATAGTGCAATTCTAAACTGTGTGTCCCCCTAAATCTGTGACAGTCGCTTCAAAGTATGGGTTCGAATATGATTTCTGTCCCTCCAGGTATAATTTTATATGACACAGTGAGTATTGTTTAAATTCTCTTTGTGCTGCTTTATCTTCATGTCCACAAGACACACTGCGTTCCACATTCAACCATGTGTCAGAGGAGACCTAAATAATCACACCAACACTGTGTTGCCTTCAGCTTTTAAGTAATTCTTAAATAAAAGTCTTCAATCCGTTGGATATTGCCCCCATGTGTTTCATCATTTAATGGACATAAAATATTGGTTGCTGGGTCTAAAATTCCACCAAAGAAAATATCTATGGGTTCTGCTTCCATGCATTCAACCAACCAAATACTTTTAAATTGGTGCATTGAAATACATTTTTAAAAACTTTTGTCTGTACTGAACATGTATGGACTTTTTCTTGTCATCATTGCTTAAACAAGATAGTCTGAGCCGGGCGTGGTGCGCACGCTTGTAATCCCAGCATTCGGGAGGCTGAAACCAGAGGATCAGGGTTCGCGGCCAGCCTCAGCTACCTAGTGAGTCACTCCGCAACTTAGTGAGACTCGGCTTCAAAATAAAGAATAAAAAATAGGGCTGGGGGTACAGCTCAGAGGTAGAATGCCCTTGAGTTCAATCCCCAGTACCGCAAAAAAAAAAAAGATAGTCTGATAATTACTTACATAATGTTTACATTGTATTAGGTATTGAAAATGACCTAGAAGCCGGGCATGGTGGCGAATGCACCCTTGTAATCCCAGTACTTGGGAGGCTGAGACAGGAGGATTGCAGGTTCACAGCCAGTCTCAGCTACTTAGTGAGGCCCTGCTTCAAAATAAAGAATAAAAAATAGGGCTGGGGGTGTAGAATGCCCCTGTGTTCAATCCCTAGTACTGCAAAAAAGAAAAGAAGAAGAAGAAGCAGGAGGAGGAGGAGCAGGAGGAGAAGAAAAAGAAGAAGAAGAAGAAGAAGAAGAAGAAGAAGAAGAAGAAGAAGAAGAAAAAGAAAAAGAAGAAGAAGAATAGAAAATGACCTTGCAATGATTTAAAGTATATGGAGAATGTGTTGAAGTCTATGTAAATACCTTACCATTTTGTATAACGGACTTGAATGCACACAGGTTTTGGCATCCACACGGTGTCTTGGAAACAGTCCCTAGGGGACAACAAGGGGAGATCAGGGACAGATAAGACATGAAAATCATGGTAGAGTTTGGAAATTGAGCTAAAATTTACTGTTGGCTTCAAGAGCGTTTTTATTATCAAGAGAAGGGAGTTACTGCATTCCTGCAGATGCGAATTGGATTCTCTGGAATAGACAGCATGATGCTGAGGCTACTTAGATGGGTCAATGAATGGCAGAGGAGTCAGGAGTCAGGGGAGAGATGGAGGCTGTGACTACGAACAGGGAAGATAATTTTTAATGTATAATAACCCATCGCAGAAGTCATGATTAGTATTTAACAGAGTTTCATCAAGAATGAATAACCCACAGCATGAAGAAGTAGGAAAGGGGTATTTGAAAGATAATTATTATCATCAGAATGAAAAAAGAAGCCAACATTCCACCACATTGATTCAAACGGAAAGGAGGAAAATTATACAGAGGATTGAAGCATAGAGAGGATTTGGAGCTTCATTGGTTTATTTTATTTTTTCTATAATCCTTGATTCGGGAGAAGTTGGGGGAGAATCTCTTACTTCCAGTGCTCATCAGATATTGTTAAGTGAAATTATGAACACAACTCTTGTGTACTGAGTTTTATCATGTGTTTCAAACCCTCTTATGAAATATTAAGTTTTTGTGGTTTTGGTGGTGGTACTCGGGATGGAACCACGGAACATTCTACCTCCGAGCCACACCCTCAGCCCTATTTATTTATTTATTTTTAATCAGGGTCTCTCTGTATTGTGGAGGGCCTCAAAAAGTTGCTGAGGTTGGCTTTGAACCTCAGATCCTCCTGTCTCAGCCCCCCAAGTACTGGGATTACATGTGTGTGCCATCATATCTGGCAAATATTCAGTGTTTTGTCCTTAGAAACATTTTATTACATAGAGGTATGATTCCCATGGTCTACAGGAAGAAACTCAGACACAGGGAGGTTAACTAACTTTCCCAAGATCATACAGGAATGTGCAGACCCAAGATCATATCTAGAGAGTCTGGCTCCAGAGACACTCTACCTCATGCTCACCAATTTGCCCTTTGAGGAATTTCACCACCCGGTATTTTCATCTCTATTTTACACATTTATGAAACGAGGCACAGAAAGATGAAGCAACTTTTCCATGGTAACACAGTATAGAAGTAGCTTGTAATAAAAACAACTACAGTCTCTGCATGATGACTCTTAACACATTGTCCTCTATCTGTGCTAAGAGAGGAAGAGCAACCCCACAAATTAGTCCCTACAGTTTGATGGCAAGTCTGACTCTCCTTGTTCATGCTTTGGGAATGATACTACCAAAAAAACATGTATTTTAAAGGGACAAATCAGCCGATCTCCCCTGCTCCTGCTCCTTCCCCACCAGGGCAGATGATAGGACATGGGAGATAGAATCAAGATATGACACTACCCATTCATTTTATGGAAAAGGTGAATTGCTGTTTATTAGAAATGTTCAACGATTTGACCCCAGTTGAGAATTAGACACATGTTGCTTTTTACTAGGTCTTGTTTTTATTGGTTCTAACATTACTCATGCATCCGACTTTGTGAAGCGATGGCTGTCTCTCAGCTAGGATCCTGGGGGATAAGAGAATTGGTAAGAATTGTACCCTCAAGGGCAGGAGGCAGATATAAACCAAGCATAACAAGTACCGAAGAAATATGAGCCACACTAGGAGAACCAAATAGAGGTGCCAGGTAGAGACTCAGAAATGAGCCCTTGCTTACGACTCACAGAATCAAGAAGGGATATTTTGAATTTAGGAGATGCATTCCTGGGGTTAGGAGGGATCCCCAGATTATCGAGGCAACACGAGACTCCAGGTCCACAGGTGGCCAGCATTTCACTTTAGTTGACACCAGAAGTAGTCTTGCTTGGTAGAATAACTGAAAGAAAAGAAAGTACCAGAGCTACAAATTGGGAAGTCAGGTGATGCCTTATTCTCTTTCAAAGGTGATCTTGAGCCACAGGTGAGGGACCATTCAGAATTAAGAGCTCTTAAGGTCAAGATATATTCAGCAGAAATATCAGGCATGAAGTATCTATACAAACCGCAATCAAAACCTGGGAGTGTTAGAACACGTTAATTCGAAAGACTCACAGAGGCCAGAGCCATCACCAACAATATGACTAATAATTGGCCAGATCAAAATCTCTCAAGCGTTAAATTAGAACATTTGTATTACAGTGTTCAAAGCAGAAAAGAGCTTTTATTTATCGTTAGATATCTGCAAGGTACAATTCAGGGAGGAACCATGAGCTACACTCAGGGTTCCGGGGCGTACATGTCCTCAGCCACTCTGGGCGGTAGAACCAAAAGTCATTTTGGGGGAGAAAATGGTCATTTTCTTACAGATACTTAAAGGTCACAGGTAATCCCCAGATTTCTCTGTCTCACCTCCAATGACCGGTTTCTGTCTGTTAGGACGGCTCTTGTCGTAACTCGGAAGGCCTTCTCGGCTTTTTTAGCTACTCTTGGGAACACTGCCTTTGAAAACTTCAAGCCAATAGCTGGGAACTCAAAGAAGGGAAGGATCCTATTGGCTGCAGCAGGAAAAGCCCTGGAAAGGCCTGGCGATATCCACATGATCACCTTGAGGTTTGAACAGAGGAAACAAGGAAACAGAACCCAAGTATGCTAGTGGGAGAACCTTCACCCCAGAAATAGGCTACATTCTCCTTTGAGCATGAATTTAATCAGTTGTTCCCTTACTTAGTAATTACCACAATATGTGTAAACTCAAAGATTATCCTTTTCTGTGGTTGCTGCAGATTTCAAGAAAGGATCAATAACCACTCAGGAGTCAGAAAAACTTGAAATGCCCAAAAGATCCACTGGAGAAGAATTTCCTTCTGTGAAAATAACCATATCCAATAATGCATTAAGAAAATAGTTAAAATGAAGTGCTACGCAAAGCAATCTGCATATGTTATTTAGAAAGAAAACGAAAACTGAATTAGGGCAAGAAATATCAAAATTGTATTTGGGAGAAGGCATGTGGTAACATACCAAGTATCCCTGATCCTGACTGATAGATTCTGAAACACAGCCTGGTAGGAACATGAAAGTCACAGTCAGATAAGACCCTGCCTTCCGCGGATTTATCATCCTATGTTTAACTTATACTCTGAACTCTACCTAAGGGAATTCTGGAGAAGTTGTAGATTTATTAGCGCATCCTTGACAAATAAAGAAAAAGTGAAAATATGAGGTAATTCTGTATGTCCGATGTGCGTTGTAAATCACAAATTACTAAAGCACAGGATCAGATGGTTCCAGAGCTAGAAGGACTTTGGTCTTTTTCTGCAGCCTACAAGGTGATCGCTGAAGCACTTGGCCAGCAAATGTTGACTAGGACATGTTTGGTTTATCTATCGAACCTTTATTCAATGATTGAGTATTCAGTATTATGATGGAGCTAGACTATGCTAGGTGATGATTCTGTAAGATTTAAAAATCTTAAAACTAAAGGCCATGCTTTGCCCTAATTCAGATTTATGATTTTAAAACTCAACCTTTTTGTTTTTGTGGCAAGTGAATGTTTAGGAGTTAGTAGCAACAACCCAGAAATTGAGTATTAGCTGGGTATTCAACCATTAGTAAGTCCTAGTCCGTATCCCTAAAAATCACATAGTCTTACAGGTAAGGTAAAAAGATATATGGATATAAAATATTATATATGATATGTAATATCATGTGTTACAACTTGAAAATTTTAAAATATTATTTTAAACAGCATATGGAGAGCAAATTTGCATACCATTAAATAAACTTATTTTAAGTATATATTTTTAAAATTTTTTTTACTTTCAGTGGTGCATTGGAGTCTCACATCATAAAGTAGTTCATATATAATTCAATGTTTTGAGTATATTTACAGTATATTTACAGAGTTGTGTATACATCATCACATTCAAATTTAAGAACATATTCACTACGCCAAGAAGAAACTCTGTAAACTTTATCAATCATACCTCAGCCCTGCCCCAAATACCAATGAGTCTTTCTTTCTCTCTTTAGATTTGATGACTCTGGACTTCCACATAAATGGAGTCATACATGTTTCTGAGTGTGTGTGTGTGTGTGTGTGTGTGTGTGTGTGTGTGTATACTGCCCTTTTGTACTTAGCATAGTGCATTCAAGTTCACCCAGATTTTAGTATGCACCAGTATTTACTACTTTAGTCCTTTTCATGGAATAGTAATATTTCATTGTATGGATATACCACATTTTGCTTACCTACTCATCAGCTGATACCACTTTAGATCATTATTAATAATGTTACTATTGACATTCCTGTATAAATATTTGTGTGTACCTATGTTTTCACTTCTCCTGAACAAATACAAGTAGGACTGAGATTAATGGGCCATAGGTTAATTCCATGTTTAACATTTTGTGAAACAGTCTATTTTTAAGCTTGCTTCCTTCCTTCCCTCTTTCCTTCCCTCCTTCCCTCTCTCCCTCCCTCCCTTCCTTCCTTCCTTCCTTCCTTCCTTCCTTCCTTCCTTCCTTCCTTCCTTCTTTCCTTCCTTCTTCCTTCTTTCTTTTTCAGTGAGCAGCAAGAGAGGAGAGTTCAGATTTAACCATATTCTTCCGCATTCTCAACAACATTTGTCCTTAGTTACTGTGACTGCAACCATTGTAGTGGTTGGGAAATGGGATGTCAACGTGGTTTTATTTGCATCTTTGTAAAGAATTGATATTGAACATTTTAAATATATTTAATGGCCTCTTTTTTTGAGATAGGTCTATGTAAACACTACTCATCTGTAATTGTCTTTTATTATTAAGTTGCAAGGGGTTTATTTTAAATATATTCAAGATCTGAGTCTGTAATCAGATATGTGATTTACAGCTATTTTATTCCATTCTGTGAGCTGTATTTTCCCCTTTTCTAGGGGTGGTACTGGGAATTGAACTCAAGGGCATTCTACTTCCATGCTACACCCCACCTATTATATTTTTATTTAGAAACAGGCTCTTGATAAATTGCTGCAGATCTCACTAAGTTGCTGATACTGGCCTCAAACCAGCACTCCTCCTTTCTCAGCCTCCCAAATACTGGGATTACAGGCATTCACCACCATGCCCTCCTTGTCTTTTCTATTTCTTGATAGTGTTTGCAGCACAAAAGTTTCTGACTTTGATGAAGTTCATTATACCTACTTTATATTTTGTTGCCTCTGCTTTTGATGTCATGTCTAAGAGATCATTGCTCCACACAAGTTCATAAATATTTACTCCTATATTTTCTTCAAAGAAATGTTTAGTTTTGTCTCTTGTATTTAGGTCTATGAAGAATTTTGAGTTTATTTTGTATGATGTGTTATTAAGTTTGCTTTCATTCTTTGGCATGTGGATATATTGTTGTGCCAGCACAATTTGTGGAAATGGTGACTTTGTTTTCCAGTTGAATTGTCTTTCCACTTTCATGTAAAATTAATTGACCATAAATGGAAGCATTAATTTTTAGACTATAAATTCTATTCTGTTCACTTATATGTCTACCTTTGTGCCAATATCATGTTGTATTAATCACTGTAGCCTCATAATAAGTTTTTAAATTAGAAAGTATGAGTCCTCCAAATTTATTTCTCTTTAAGACTGTTTGGAACCAGGTGTGGTGGTGCATGCTTGTAATCCCAGTACTTGGTCAGCTGAGACAGGAGGATTGCAGGTTCATGGCCAGCTTCAGCTACTTAGTGAAGCTCTTCACAACTTAATGAGACCTCGTTTTAAAATAAAGAATAAAAAATAGGCCTGGGGATGTAGCTCAGAGTTAGATTTCCCCTGAGTTCAATCCACAGTACTGGAAAAAAAAAAAAAAAGATTGCTTGGGTTATCCTAGGACCCTTGCATTTTTATATTAATTTAGGATTGTGTTGTCAATTTCTATGAAGAAGTCAGCTAGGATTTTGATAGGAATTGTATTGAATATGTACACAAATTTGAGAAGTTTTGGCACCTAAAAGCATTAACACATCTGATAAATAAACAAGAGAAGCAATTCCATTTATTTTGATCTTTAATTTCTTTCAACAACGTTTTAAAATTGTTAGTGTAAAACTTGAAACTGTTTATTGAATTTATTAATAAAGATAAATTAATAAAGTTTTGATTGCATTATCAATAAAATTGTTTTACTTCATATTCAGATTGTTTATGATAAACTTATAGAAGTACACTTTATTTATGTATATTGATCATGTATTCTGCAAGATCTTAATGATATTTTACTTTTTAGAATATTATCAATTATTAGTTGTTAATTCTTCTTCAATGTTTGGTAGAATTCATTGGTGATATCATCCTGGCCTCTGCTTTTTGTGAGGAATATAAGATTCCTAATTCAATCTCCTAGTATAAGTCTGTTCAGTTTTCTTTTCATTTTTAGTCATTTTCACTTCTCTGTTTCCATGACTGTTTATTTCACCCTTCTATTTTTCTTAAAGTCTTAAAGACAAAAAATAATTCTATCGTTTTTCTGTTTTCTATTTATTTCTGATCTAATTTTATAATGCCTGTTTTAAAATCCATGTTGTATAATATCAGTCTAGCTATACCAAATTCCCTTTGCAAACTGTGCGGCCTAGTGAATTTATTACCATCTTTTCTTGTTAATTCTATTTGTGTCTTTAGCATTGGATTGTGATTCTAACAGAAAACTCATACCTGCATGGCATTTTTATTGATTCCTCCAACCATTGTCTATGATTAGAGTGTTTTATCCATTTATATTTAATGTAATCAGTGATAAAAGTAGATTTCACCACTATCATTTTTTATTTCTATATACTTTATATTTTTATTATTTTCTCTGTCATTGCCCTTTTATGTTAAATAGATATATTTCAGTGTACTAATTTAATCCTCTGATTTTCTTTGTGTGTGTAGTATATTTCAATGTACTAATTCAATTCTCTTAATTTCTTTGTGTATGTGTGTGTATTTATATACATATATATACATTTAATGATTTAACTTAATATTATCTAGCTTAGATTAATACTAACATAATTTAAACTGTACACAGAAGTTTTATTCTCGGTTTTGTTCATTTCCCACTCCTTTGTGCTATTATTCTTATTTTAATTAGATCATAAACATTATAACTCAATCAACACATAATTATAACTGTTAGGTTGTTGCTTTAAAATTATGTAGATGAAAACAGTACCAAAAATAAACTTATGTTATATCTTGTACCTATTTAATTTGTTATCTTTATTGGTGCTT
This sequence comes from Graphiurus murinus, assembly GCA_004027655.1. Lineage (NCBI taxonomy): Eukaryota > Metazoa > Chordata > Mammalia > Rodentia > Gliridae > Graphiurus > Graphiurus murinus. The sequence continues at coordinate 40,120 of PVLC010012679.1, forward strand.
TTTGTTTCTTCCTGTTTTAACCTATTGTCTAACTTCCTCTTATTTGAGCCTGAATAATTCCCTTTTAGTAGTTCTTATGAAGGGTTCTGCTGGCAAGAACTTATTTTTTTTTTTTTTTTGAGAATGTCCTCATTTGATGAAACATAAGATTCTTGATTAACAATCTTTTATTTTAATGCTTTGAATATATAATCTCATTACCTTCTGGTCCCCATGATCTCTCCTGATAAGTCAGCCATTATTCTTATTAAGGATCTCTTCTATGTAATGAGTCATTTTCCCTTGAACATCTCTTGCTTTGCCTTTGTCTTTTGACTGTGGTTTGACTAGTTATTTATCTTCTTGAGTTTATTCTCCTTGAAATTTGTTGAGATTCTTAGACTTTCAGTTTGTTTCCCATCAAATTTATTAGTTTCCAGCCATTATTTTTAATCCTCATTTCTTTTCATTACTCAGAGACAATAAGCTCAATTACTTATAATTGATTTGCTGATTATTTCTTCTGCCAGCTATTCTGCACCACTGGAGAATTTTTCATTTTAGTTATTTTACTTTTTAACTCAGACATCTAATTTGGTTCATTTGTAGAATTATATGTTTTTTTTTAATGTTTCCAATCTGTAAGGCTGTGTTATTTTAATTTTCATTAATTTCCTACCCATCCTTTTCTTTGGTTCTTTGAACAAGTCTATAATGGTAAATTAAAGTTTTTTTAATCAGTAAGCCCAGCATCTTTTACCATTAATACTTTTTAAAATGACTGCTTCTGTAGCATTTTGTTGTTGTTGTTGTGTGTGTATGTGTGTGTATTATGAGTGTTCCTGAGGATTGAACCCAGGGGCATTCAATCTGTGAGCTATATCCCCAGTCCTATTTTATTTTATTTTATTTTTTTATTTGGAGACAGGGTCTCCTTAAATTGATGAGGGCCTCACTAAGTTGCTGAGGCTGGCTGAGAACCTATGATCCTCCTGTCTCAGCCTTGCAAGTACTGAGATTATAAGCATGTGCCAACACACCTGGCTGGCTATTGCTTTTTAAGACCAGTATAAAATTTAAAAAGAGAAGGAAATGGGAAAAGGTCAACTTACAACATCCCAAACCGTGTTGTTCTTATCAACATTGAGCAGTTTTTCTTGAGTAAATACTCCTGACTGTTATAAGTCCTTATAGAGAATTTTCAGAGTTGTAGAATAATTGATATAACAATCTTTGCCAGTGTTTTCATTACTTTTATGGATTTACATAAGTTCTCACTCAACCATTCTGGAAGTCTTGCCTTCACACTTGGTTTTAAATACATATCATCTTATATAGATGAGGAAAGTACTAACATGGCCCTTAATTTTTTTTTAAGTGTGAATCAGATTCACTCTAATAAAAGAGGCCTAATGAACATGGAAAGATGCATCATTGTCCTCTATAGATTTTACTGCTTGATTATATGTAACTATTGTTTTTTTTAGATTTAAATTTTGAATTTGTCAACATTGGTCATTTTTATGAAGCTAACTCCTGAATTTTTTTTGTTGTTGTTGTTCTTTATCAGATTTTTTTGAAAATGAGTGTTATGGTTTGGATCTGGAATGTCTCTCCAGAAGCTCATGGGTTGAGAAGCCTGTTCCCCAATGCAGTAAGGTTCAGAAGTAAAGCTTTTAGTCAAAAATGGGATTTTGAGGACTGTAATCTCATCAGGGGATTAATCCAATCGATGGGTTAATCATTTGAATGGATTTACTGGGTCATAACCTTAGGGGAGGGGTGTGTGGCTGAAGAAGGTGGGTCACCAGGATCATCCCTGGATGGGTTTGTTCTGGCCCCTTCCTTTCTTTCTCCGGCAGCTTCCTGTCCGCCAAGAGTTTAGCATCTTCTCTGTGTCACACCACTCTGCCATGATTTTTCTGCCTTGGTGCCTATGGACCATGGACTTACCCTCTGAAACTGTGAACCAAAATAAACCTTTCCTCCTACTAAATTATTCCTATCAGGTATTTTGGTCTTAGTGGCAAAAAAAAAAAAAACAAAACAAAAACTGTAGAGCACAATGGGCATATTCCTAAATATATGAACATTATATTTAATTATTCACTATTAATATGCAAGACTATCTATGTGTCCTTCATATAAAAAAGAAAACGAGCCAGGCGTGGTGACCCAGATCTGTAATTCCTGTACTTGGGAGGCTGAGACAGTAGGATCTCAGATTCAAAGCTAGCCTCAGCAACTTAACAAGGATTTCAGCAGCTTAGCCAGATCTTGTTTTCAAGTAAAAAATACAATAAGTTTAGGGGTGTAGAATGGCCATGCATTCAATCCCAGCACCACAAAATAAACCAAAACCAAAAACCAACCAACCAAACAACAACAAACAAAAAACCAAAGAAAATCGTTCCACTTGTTAAAAACATTTTTTTAAAGCTGTTTTTTTTTAAACAGTTAAATACTTTTCTTTTTTTCCCAGAGGAAAAATTATTTGCATTTAAAATATAATAGGATGCAATAGAAATTATTATTGACAAATGTGGCCCAAGGTTTTTTCAATGACATGATATATGATAAATAAAACTAGGGCAACTGTAAACTGCCCTATTTCTGTGTATATTATCTTTCCAGAGAAGAGATAGAAAGTAAGGCTTCAAACAATTTGTTATCCATTGCCTATATAATTTTTCCCTCACCTTACAGGTTAAAAAAATATACATAAAGATCTGGTAAATCTGTTTAGTTCATGTTACCTATTTAAGGCAGTCAAAAGACTATCTGAATAAGGCTCTGTGGCTTCAGGGGGGCACAACCACAGATAATCTGATTTAAAAAAAAGGAGGGAGAGTAGCCGGGCATGGTGATGCATGCTTGTCATCCCAGCATTCAGGAGGCTGAGACCGGAGGATCCGGGTTCGCGGCCAGCCTCAGCTACTTAGTGAGGCACTCCACAACTTCGTGAGACCCTGTTTCAAAATAAAAGTAAAAAACAGGGCTGAGGGTGTAGCTCGGAGGTAGAATGCCCTTGAGTTCAATCCTCAGTACAGCAAAAAAAAAAAAGGAGGGAGAGTTAAGGCCCTGGCCCAAACTTCCTATCTAAAAGGATGGCACCCTCTTGTCTGTTTACATCACTAGGGAGACAAATCCTCCCCAGCCTGCCATACCCAAATCAACAGAACACAGTTTAATGTGATTTGGGATTACAGTTTGGTTGTTATATGAACATTTAAAGATTTATTTTTTCAAGAACAACTTATTTAAATTTTATAATTATGTTAATGCATTATTTTCTTTTCCCCCCCTCCAAATCTGCTTAGAGTTAATTTCCCACTAATGTTACTCTATTTTATTATTATTTTTACTAATAATACTGCTATTATTAGCATGAATGCATTCCTTGGCAGCCTTTACAGGCCGAGAAGTGGCTTATAAACCTTATAAACACTGGTAGAATTACTTTATCTTTTTAGTACATAGACTCTTCTTTCTTTTTTTTTTTTTTTTTTTTTTTTTTTTG
>PVLC010012680.1:0-43259 GCA_004027655.1 Graphiurus murinus
TTTGTTTTTTTTTTTTTTTTTTTTTTTTTTTTTTTTTTTTTTTTTTTTTTTTTTTTTTTTTTTGCGGTACTGGGGATTGAACTTAGGGGCATTCTACCTCCAAGCTATACCCCCAGCCCTATTTTTTTATTCTTTATTTTGAAACCGAGTCTCACTAAGTTGCGGGTGCCTCACTAGGTAGCTGAGGCTGGCTGCGAACCCAGATCCTCCGGTCTCAGCCTCCCGAATGCTGGGATTACAAGCTCGCACCACCACGCCCAGCTTCTTATTGCTCTTATCTTTATATTTCCTTTATTCTACAGCAAAAGTCTTATTTATCAATGATATCCCATTATTGCTAATTTTATTTATTCCACTTTGTACATATAGTATTGATATAACAGTAATAATATTATCATCTTAGATTAATGAAAATAAGTTAAATTTTAAAAAATTGCCTTTATTATTTTTTGCTTTGGTGTATGCACTGTTAAGGATACAGAGTCAAATTACTATGCTTTTGAGTCATTTGGAAGAGTTTTTGTATGGTTGTCCACTAACTAGATATATCATTTTACTTTTATTTTTAGAGGTTGGTTTAATTTGGGTTTATGATATATAAAGTTAAAGGTTTTAAAACTCAAATTTAAACAAGAAAATAAGTTCAAAATATCTAATTTCTCTTCCTGTTTCCTATTCTCTTCCTGTTGAAGACCAAAATATAAATTATTTATTGTGTGTGTGTGTGCGCGTGTGTGTGTGTGTGTGTGTCCTTCATTCCTAGACCAAAGGTGGAATACAAGACATGCTTTTCTTCCCCATGTCTTTCTTTACTTAACAATACATAACTTCTTTATAAAGATGCTGAGGGGTCCATTTATGGACACAGTTTTTCTTCACCCAGCCCCTTAGCAATAGATATTTGGGATGTTTTCAATCTTTTGCTATTACAAGGAGTGAAGTGATGAATTGTTCTATGCATATTATCTTTTTATAGCCTCATGGATATATCTTTGGGAAGAATTCCTAGAAGTAGATTACCAGGGCAAAGGGTAAGTGCATAAATAATTTTACTAGATCTTGCCAAATTATCCTCCATAATGGTTCAAACTTTTGTATCTCAACCAGAAATGTATTATATGAAAGTGCCTGTTTCCTCATAAACTTGCCAACAGAGTTTGTCAAACCTGATTTTTTTTTCCAATCTGATAGTGTGGCTTAAATTTCATTTCTTTTATCATTTTTAGGGTTGACCATATTTTCTAACTCTTAAGAGCTATTTGCACTTTTTCTTGGTCACTGGTCTGTATCTCTAGCTTGTTTTTCTATAAGGCTGTTGGCTTTTTTCCCCCTGTATTTTCATACATTCTTTTATATGAAGAATAATAAGCATTCATCTATTACATAAGTTGCAAATATTTTTCCTAGCTTGTCTCTTGTCTTTTATTTTTTTTTTTACTATTGTCGTTTGGATCTGAAATGTCACCCAAAGGCTGATGTGTCAAAAGATTGGGCCTGTGGCACTATTGGGAGGTGGTGGAACCTTTAGGAGATTGGAAAGAGTTAGGTCACTGGGTGTGTGCCCTTGAAGGGGCTATTAGAACCCCAAACCCCCTCTTTTTTGCTCCCTTTGCTTCCTACCCATCATGAAGTAAACAGATTTCTCTACCACATATTCTTGCCATGATATGCCATGATGCCATAGGCTCAAAAAAGCAATAAGGTCAACAAATCATGGTTTGAAACCTCTGAAATCATGAGCCATATTCCCTCCTTTTAAGTTATTTATCTCAGGTATTTTGTCATAGCAAGGGAAAGCTGACTAACACACTATGATGTGTTTTTATGTAGAATTTAAAATATTATGAAATAATTACACTTTCAACTTTTCTCTTAATCATAGTTAAGTTTTCACTACTTTTAGATTATAGATTAATTCAATCATATTTTCTTTTGATCCTTCTTTTGAATTTACAGTACATTTGAAATTCGTCCTGGTATTGATCTTTTCCCCCACTGATTTGAGATGCTGACTGTATTGTATAGTAAATATCCATATGCAGTTGGATCTTTTTTGTTTGTTTGTTCTATTGATCTGTCTATTGACACACTAAGATTAAACTATTTTAATTATAAAGGCTTCATGGTATGTTTTAATGTAAAATGTGGTTAACCAAACTCAATGCCCTTCTTTTTAATGGTTGTTTCTTCATGTCTATTTATTCTTAAACTGAACTGAATTTTCTAGGTTTAACGAATAATCTGCATTTTATACAAATTTGTATTACACATATACATGAACATAGGATAACTGATACTTTTGTAATTTTGAGTCTTTTTATCCAAGAATGTTGTATGTCTTTATTTGTTCAGTTCTAGTTTTATATCATTTTGAGTTTTATCATTTGAGTTTTTCTCTTATAGGTTTTGGATATTTCTTGTTAATTTTATGCCTAAGTATTTCATTTTCTTATTTTTTAAAACACAAATGGGGTCTCCATTATACTTCTACTGTACTTCTGACTGTGTTTTGCTTACCTATATAAAAGCTGTGGATTTTATGTTAATTTTATAACTTATTACTTTATAAAATTCTTTTAGTATTTTAATAATTGTCCATTGACTTTTTAGGTTTTCTAAATATATTATTATACTACTTGAAAAAAGATATTTCTTCTACTATTTTCAATGATTATGCCTCTAATTGCTTTCTCTTTTATTTAATTACTTGATTAATACCTTCAATGCAATATTAAAAAGTCAAAGACTTAGACCCTAACACTAATATAAGAAATTACTTCATTATATTTTAAACAAACCCTGTCTCTAAGTGAGAAAGAAACCTCTGGCAGCAAGTTTCTCTTAAGAGCCCCATGTGGTTTCAAATAGAAAAGCTAGAAAACAATACTCCAATCAAACCAGATAGATGGAAAACTGACTGACCCACAGGCCACCAAACACTGAAGTTACTCATGGGTTTGCTATTTAGTAGTTACAGGTGACTTGCAAAAATCAAGAGAGCAAACCTCTTCATATACCAACTTATATAAGGTCAAACCCTATAATAAATCACATGTTCTATATCACTCACATGATATTACTTCCTCTGACTAAACATTAAGTGATACATATATTAATGCTGGAAATAAGTACTGAGTGGGTTATTCAGGGTTCTCCAGAGCACAGAATTAATAGGATAGATAAGTAGGTCGATAGTTACATAGAACTTATTATGGGAATCGGCTCATGTGAAATAGAGGCCAAGAAGTCCCACAATGTGGTGTCTGTAAGCTGGAGAACCAGGAAAGCTGATGATATAATCGAGTCTGAGTCCAAAGGCCTGAGGACCAGGGAAGACAAGGATGTAACTCTCAGTCCAAGGCCAAAGGTCTAAAAATGGAAGAGGGGTGCTGGTGTCAAGTCCCAGGTCCAAGAACCTGGAGATCTCGTGTCTGAGGGCAGGAGATGGAAAGCCCAGTTCCAGAAGAGGGAGTGAGTTTTCCCTTCTTTGCCTTTTTGTTCTATCTAGTCCCTCAATAGATTGGATTATGCCTGTCCACATTGGTGAGCTGAAATCTTATTTACCCATTCCACATGTCTGTCTGTCTGTCTGTCTGTCTGTTTGTTTGTTTGTTGTACTGGGGATCAAACCTAGGGCTACTCTATCACTCAGCTACACTTACAGACCTTTTTGTTTAATTATTTAACTTTGAAAGAGGGTCTTGCTAAGTTGCCCAGACTAGTCTAGAACTTGCAATTCTCCTGTCTAAGCCTCCCCAGTATTGGGATTACAGGCACGTGCCACTGCACCCAACTTCATTCCACAGACTTAAATGTTATTATCTTCTAGAAATATCCTCTCAGACACACTAAGCAATATTTTTTTTACCAGTTATCTAGATATTCTTTATTAAAATTAATCACCGCAAGTCCACCCCTTGTCAACTTGGTCCCCTATGGATCTCCTTAAACTATATTTAATTTCCAAATAAGATAATAAAAGGTCATAATTCCACCTAACATGACACACTCTTTATGCAACTAAAATCACACTAATCTCTTTCCCAGAAGAGGTAATGAAGTTCCCAAGTGGTATTTAGTTTTCTCCTAATGCCCCATAACTTAAATACTGTGCTACAAAAGTAGCAATACTTAAATAATGATACAAAGTCAATATATGTCCTGTTACATGATAGAGGAATAAAAGAAAAAAGAAAGACATTTGCTTAAACATGTATCTGTATACATAAACATACATTTATTTTGTATTCATAACAAAATAGGGAGGGAATGCTCTGGACAACTATAGTCCTCACTTTTATATCATGTGACCACAGTCCGTATTCATAAATACCTTCTACTACTCACTTTGTTTTCTCTTTGTCTTTAGCAAGCACCTCAACCAGGTGTGGCTCTTTACCTGGTAGGATGACATAAACCTTCATTTTTAAAGTATCTGGCCACTAGTAGTGCACTCTGGAATGGGTTGCTGTGGTTTTCCATCAACCTTGATCATAGGATATGGTAATAATAATAAGGAATCTTCTACACTCCAGACACTCTTCCTTACCTCCATTGTGGAGAACCAGTAAATTTCCTGATAGTCTTCATAAATCACACCAGCCAACACTAACTTCTTCTTTGGCCTATTTACTCAGAGGCATGAGAAGACCAGAGTGGTTAGGCAGCAATCTTAACTCCCAATTCAGTAGTACGATTGTTACTGTCTCCTGGTAGGCCCATTCCTCCCTTTGGAGTTAAGACATCTAGCTGAACTGAGCTTAAGGTTGCAGGAACAGGAAGCAAAATTCTTCCTAGTGAGTTTCTAGGGGTAACATCGAGTGATGCCACTCCCATTTCCATCCTTGATTCATGGAATTGTGAATCCTGACCTTTGGATAAATAGTGCCATATACTGAATGCTGATTCAGAGTTTATACACTCTCCGGGGAACCTGGCCCAGCTCTGCAAGGTATTGCCATCTAACTGAGTTGTAACTGAGTCTTTAAAAGTTCATCTTCTATTATATCAAGCCAGCTGCTTTAGGATGGTGGGGAACACAAGGACAGAGAATTCCATGAGCATTAGCCCATTGTCATACTTCTTGGGCTGAGAAATGAGTTCCTTGGTCCAAATCAGTGCTGAGTGGAATAACATGACAGTGAATTAGACACTCTAAATCCACAGATAGTAATTTAGGCAGAAGTATTGCATGCAGGGAAGGTAAATCCATATCTAGAGTGTCTATTCCAGTAAGTACAAAATATTACCCCTTTCAGGATATACTGTGATATAATCATTCAGTCAGCAGGTAGCTGACTGATCACCCTAGGAAATGGTACAATATTGAAGGCTCAGAATTAGTCTCTGCTACTAGAAAACTGGACACTCAACAGTGGCTCTAGCCTGGTCAGCCTTGGTGAGTGGAAGGCCATGTTGCTGAGCCATGCATGCCCTACATTCTTGCCACTGTGGCCACTTTGCTCATGATCCCATTGAGTGATCACAGGGATGGCTGGGGAAAAAAAAGGACTAACTGGTACCCACACAACAGGTCATCCTAGCCACTTGAACCCTGAGGTCACCCTTTGGTAAGCATATACATGAGACACAAATATCTTCATGTTTTCTGCCCATGCAAAGAGGCCTATCCACACATCTCTTCCCTTGGTATTTTTGTCACTAATTTCATAATTATGATCATTCAAAGCCCCTGACTATCCAACAAAATGGTTGTCTACAGTCCATTAACTGGTATATAATTGTACATCTTACCATATCTCCTTTCAAGAAAAGTGCATAATCAGGTTCACTGCCTAAACTTCTGCTCACTGGAAGATTCCCCTTTGCCACTGTCCTTTATGGGTGTCTCAAGAAAAAGGCTGTCATGCTGTAGCCATTCACTCTCAGATGGTGCGTGCATATCATGCAGAATCACCATCAAATCAAGCTCAACCCTTTTCTCCTCTGTCAACTGGCTAAAGGAACATTTCTAAGAGACCATAGGTGCAGGCTGAGAGAGAAAGAGAAAAGACAATGGAGCAGGAGTGGATAACTTAGGTATTTGGACTACTTCTTCATGTAATTTGTGTTTTCATTGCCTTCTTGGGACAGATCTCATACATAACACTTCCATTTGATGATGGAATATTTCTGTGCACACCCACTTTATGGTTTTGCAGGCCAGATAACACACAGTCCGTGACTGGCAGCTCACATCACATGGTAACTTGGCAGTTCATACTCAAGCATTCTATTTCTACTAATGTCCAGTTGCAGGCCAGGAACTACCTCTCAAAAGAAGAGTCATTATCTGCAGATGATGGTGGGGCCTTGTTCCAAAACCCCAAAGGATTGATCTGCTATTCAACTACAGAATCCTGCCAAAGGCTTCAAATGGCATCTCTCTGCCACTGACATTTTGGAGACCTTTGAATCAGATCAGATGGCCCAAATGGCAGAGCAGCCTAGATTTGTTGCAGAGCCTTCTCTGTTCTTGGCCCCACTAAAACTAACAACTTTAGTGGTCCCTTGATAAATGACCTAGAATAACACACTCAACTGAAGAACACATTGCCTCCCAAAGGCAAATAGGCCCACAAGGCTTTGTGTCTTTTTCTTGGTTGTAGGAGGGGCCAAATGTAGCAACATACCTTTACCTTTAAAAGGATATCTCAACATATCCTATACCACTGAACCCCTAGAAATTTCACTGAATAAGAAGTCCCCTGAATTTCTGTCTTAGTCTGTTCAGATTGCTATAACAAAATGCATAAACCAAGTGTCTTATAAACAACAGAATTTTTTTTTTTCAGTTCTAGAGACTGGGAAGTCCAGGATCAAGATGCCAGCACATGTGGTGGGAGGTAAAGGCCATTCCTCAGATGCAGTGCCATCGTGCTACATCTTCAGATGGTGCAAAAAGTAAATGAGCTCCCTGGCACAGATTTTCTCAGGGCGCTTAGGTCAGTCATGAGGCTCCCACCCTCCTGGCCTGATCTCCTCTTAAGGGTCTCACCTCTCATTCCCATCACATTGGGGGTTAGGGTTTTACATATGAATGGGAGGGAGGTGGGCAGAAACATCAGACCACAGCACTAAACTATGTGAGATTAGTTTGAAGACAAGGTAGCAGGAGAAGTCTGATGGACTTGAGGAAGCCATGGTGGCAGCCTAAAGGAAAATGACAAAAATGTTATTAGAAGCTGCATAAAAATGGGGTATGTGTTATATAGTGGTGGGAATTTTGGCAACACTGTCCTGTGTGTAGAGGTGGGAGGCAGGCAGTATGCACAATAAATTGGATGATTTAGCCTAAAGCTTTTTTTTGTTTTTTTTTTTCTGGGCAGAATGTTGAGGAGTCTGCTTGGGCTCTTTTAGTTGCATATTATGGGATACAGATAGAGATTTTCCAAAGAAAGAATTATTAAGTTTCAAGTACAGTTTAGAGAAAATGTAAAATTTTCAAGCCAGCAAAATTGTCTCAAGGAAAGAAGTGGCCTGAAGGTAGAGGTGTGGTCTCAGAATAAAGATGAAGCCAAGGGTGTGACTATAAAACCCTTTGTTAAGACCTCAGAAACCCTTAATAGATCTTTTTAGACAAACAATAACACCTTTTCGGGATCCCAGGTGTGTTTCTCCATGATCCTCTCTGTAGAACAAGAGGGTTTTTATATATTTTTCTTTTTTATATACTTTGATTGGTGCATCGTAATTATACATGCTAGTGAAGTTCAAAGTGATACAAGCATGCACCTATCATTTAGTGTATTTCTTTCCACATCCCACCCATCCGCACTCCTCCCTTCTGGTACATGGAGTGAGATTGGCAGTGGTATGTTCATACATGGACATAACATTATTTGAATTGTTTTCTTAAGCCTCTTTTTACCTCCTTCTCACCTCCCTCTCACAATCCCCTTCTACTACTCTACTGGTTTCTCTCCTCATTTATCTAAAGTTCCTTCTGTTTCCTATTTTCATTAATAATCATAAGGATGACTTATCCTAGCAGCCTTACAAGGCACCCAAGGAAGAGAAAAAGCTGATTCTGAAGAGATCTTGAGGTATAGGTTGATTAAAAATTGTACATAAGATATCAATTTTTTTTTAAATTAAGACAGATCAGTCTGGAAGGAACAAAGACAATGTAAATTACAGAGTCCATAGCTTTATGGGTAGGAAATAGCCCAGGGAAACTACTCAGTTACAAACATGGACTTTTTTCATGGAAGAGCAAAAATGACTCAGAGAGTGAAACCAAGGGTCACCAGGTACAACCCCCAGGCAGCAAGACTGAGCCCTGATCAGGAGCCAGGCAACATATGCCCAGCTAAATTTCAGAACTGCCATAGCCCAGGACTGCCCTCGTTTCTCCCTTTGAAACAGTATTATCAGTTGCATCCATCCTATGCCTGTCACAACATGTACTGGCTGTGGGATGGGGGAGATAAAGTATCGCTTTAGTTCATAACATCTTCATATTATACATGGACATGATTTAGATGATAGGATATTGAGCCTTAAGCCTTAGCATCAAGCTGTAATGAGATGAGACACTAAAAAGTGAATGTGTGAAAATTTTCCTAGGAGGAAGGGTATGAGAGGGACAACTGTGGCCATTTGTATTTTTCAAAGATGGCCACAAGGATATCTGCCATCCCACATGCTCATCTCCAGCGTCACCTGGCCAGTCTTCTAAGAGGAGGGTCTAAGTTCCTTTTCCACAGATATGGGTTAAACAAGAAAGGCTGTAGAAGTAACATTGTGTGACTTTTGAAGCTAAACCAAGAGAAGCTTTGCACCCTCATCCTTGGTCTTTCAGAATCCTGGCTCCGGATGCTCCCAGTCAGAATGGACTTCCCCAGAAACCAGTTGACATGAGGTTAGGATCCCAAGCCATATGAAGAGACCATGTGTAGGTTCAACAGCTGAGCCCAGCCTTCAACTCCTCCTGGCCCCAGCATCAAACGCTTGCGGGAGAAAGCCTGTGAATGATTCCAACCTGTAGACATTAGAATCATTCCCTAACAGAGCAGAGACAGAGTATCCTTCCTGGGTTTTGCTAAACTTCTTATCTACAGAATCTGGGAGAATTTTCTAAAAATTGCTTTTTGTCGCAAAGTTTTGGATGGCTTGTTCTGCCACGGTAGATAAAATTAACAGAATAGGTGCTAGACTTATATAGTGAAAACTACAAAGTACTGTTGAAAGAGAGAATTTTTAACTGGGTAGCACAAAATACTGTATTTATAGATTAGCAGGCTCAATCCTCTTAAGAAATCTAATTCTCCTTGTATTAGATTTCTAGAGATGCTATAACAAAATACCATAGACTGACTGGCTTAAACAACAAAAATGTATCCTCTCAATGTTCTGGAAGCTGAAAGTCCAAGATTGAGGTGTTGGCAGGTTTGGTGTCTCCTGAGAGAAGCTTCTCTCCTTGGCTTACAGGTAACCACCTCCTTACTATGACCTCACCTGACTTCTTCCCTGTGTGCATGTGTCCCTCATGTTTCTTCCTTTTACTAAAGGGCTCCTGTCATACAGGATTATGACCTCATCCTAATGGGTTCTCTAAAGACCCTCTCTCTAAATATAGTCATATTCAGAGGAACTAGAGACAGATTAAGGCTTTGACATATGCATTTGAAGGTACGCAATTCAGTCCATAATACTCCTGAAATTGATCTATAGACTCAAGGAAATTTCAGCTAAAATTGCAGCAGACTTTTGTAAAATTTGGGAACTTTGTTTTAAATCTTTATATGGAAAATCAAGGTCCTGGAAGAGTCAAAGCAATTTCAAATAGGGGAAGATGAAGTATTTGCACTGCCTTACTCTAAGACTTACTATAAAGTAAGTCAGTTATCACAAAATGTGACATTGGCATACAGATAGACATCTGGATGAGGGGTAGGCAAACCGCAAGCCACAGACCAGCTGTCTGTTTTTGCAAATAAAGTTTTATTGGAGTACAGCCATTCCCATTTGTTTACATATCATCCATGACTGCTTTTGCAATATAACAGCAGAGTGGGGAAGTCACGTTAAAGACCACATGGCCCACAAGCCAAAAATATTTACTCTCTGACCCTTTAAGTAAATGTTTACCAAACCCTCATCACCTATACTAACGCAGGTTTTCTTGATGCTACTACCCTGTCAACATTTTCACCTGCATAAGTCTTGGTTGGGGACTGTCCTGTTCGCTGCAGAATGTTTATCAGTATCTCTGGTCTCTTCCCACTAGATGCCAGTAGCACTCTCTGATGAGTGACAAGTGAAAATTTTTCCAGGCATTTGCCAAATGTCTCTTGGGGAGGAAAGTGGCTCTCAGTTGAGAACCACTGGTCTAACATACACAGGTTGATAAGTTGGTGAGAAAGCACCAAGGTCATCAATGTGGAAAAACAGACTCTTCAATAAATAGTGCTGGAACAATCAGACAACCTTATACAAAAGAAGAAGAAAAACCTCCCACTACATAAGAAACCAACTTTAAATGGATCATCTACCTCTATGTAAAAGCTAAAATTATTTTTAAATATGTAAAAACATATAGAAAAAATATGCATAACCTTGGGTAAAAACACTTTTAGATAAAACATAGAAAGCATATAGTACAAAATAAAAATAATAAATTGAATCTCATCAAAATACAACTTTTGCTCTTCAAAGCAATTGTTCAGAAAATGAAAAGCAAGAAAAATTCTTGTAAAACGTATATATAATAAACAATTTATGTCTAAAATATACAAAGAATTCTTACAACTCAATAAAAGCCAAACAACCTAATAAAATTTGGGCAAAAGATTTCAACAGTCACCACACCAGAAGACAATATGTGAATGGTAAGTGAACGCTCATAAAAAAGTCCTAAACATCGTTATCCATCAGGGAAATTAAAATTAGAACCAAATGAGGTACTCCTATGTACTGATCATATAGCATGAAAGGCTGTTTTTTTTTTTTAAACAAAACAAAACTTTTTTAAAAATCTGCAAATACCAAGTTTTGGCATAGATGTAGAGCAACTAGGAGGTTCATAAATTCAAAATGGCACAGCCCCTTTGAAAAACAGTTGGAAGTTAAATATCATTGACCATACAACCCAGAATTCCCACTCCTAGGTATTTTTCAGAAAAAATAGAAACACATTCACAAAAAGACCTAGAGGCAAATATTCATGGCGGCTTTGTTCATAATTGTGAAAAAATAGACAACCAACTCATGGATGAATAAAGAGATTATAGCATATCCATATAAGAAAATACTATTCAGCAAAATAAAGAAATAAGCTTCTGAGACATTGTTGAAGCTTAACACAAATTACTATATGTTATATAGTCTTCTATATGAATCCTAGATTTATGTGAATTCTATTTTCTTTAATGATGACAGAAATCAGGTCAATGTTTTCCAGGGATTAAGGTGAGGGAAAAGATTGATTGCAAAGAAGAATGAGAAATCTGTTTTTATATGTAACTATGCATGACTAATCAAGGTTCTTGTAATTAGAGAGGGCAGAATGGATGGTGGCGCTGGCTGTAATGACCCGTCACTATGCCAGACGCTGTGATAAGTCCTTTAGATGCACTAGCCCATCCACTCTTCAGAATAAGCATTTGATATGAGTATACTGCTTCCCCTTTTCACAGATGAAGGAACTGATTCCCAGAGAGTTTAAATAACATGTCCAATGTCCCTCCACTGTTCAGTAGGTCTGACTGGTCCCCAAGTCTGTGTTCTGAATTATAGATTTGTCCTGCAGCCTGCATGGACTGCTATCCCAGCACTTCTATCTGATTGTGCCACACAATGATACAATACCAATATTCCTCACCCATACCTGGTTATCTGCAGTATCTGCTTGGAGATGACGCCCAGAAGTGAGTGGTTAGAGCCGTTCAGCCTCCACTGAGACTCCTGGAAGTAACTCTCCCCTGTCTGACTAGAGAAAGACATGTCCCTTCTTCTGTGTGTTGCAGGTTATATTACCTGGAAGTAGCCACTGAGACAGAATTTAGAGTGTGAATTTTGGGGTCCTTGTGAAAGGAAAGGAGAGAAAGCAGGATGGAGCAAAGGGAAAAGTCAAACAACAATGTGGGCTCAACAAATATGTGGCCAATCCACAGGGGACTCTAGAGTACATACTGCCCACAGAGCAGCCCAGGCTAGACTGAAATGATAGAGCTCTTACTCTCCTGCCTCACTCACTCTTTGGCCCAGAGAGGATGTGACTTTAAGCAAAGCTACTCTCTGGAGTGGAGACAGTCCTGAGTGCTGACAGCTGGAGGCTGCTATTGCACCATGTGAAGAGGGGCTTTTCCCTCAAAGTAGGGTACATCTGTGCATCTACAGTATGGTACTGCCCTCTTAAAACACCTCTCCATGCTACTGCAATGTTACCAAATTACCCCTAGTTCTCCAAGATTTCTTTTTAAAAAAGCTTATAAGATTCACATTTGTCTGAGGATCCTCCATACTGTTTTCCAAAGTGGTTGCACAAGTTTGCAATCCCACCAACAATGTATTAGGGTTCCCACTTCTCCACACTCTCGCCAGCAGTTGTTGTTGTTCGTGTTTTTTATTATTGCCATTCTGATTAGAGTTAGGTGAAATCTCAAGGTAGGTTTGATTTGCATCTCTCTGATTGCCAATGATGTGGAACATTTCCTCATACATTTATTGGCCATTTGTATTTCTTCTTTTGTGAAGTGTCTATTTAGATCCTTTGCCCATTTTTTGATTGGGTTATTTGCTACCTTATGACCCAGCAATACTACTTCTGGGTATCTACCCAAAAGAATGGAAACCAAACTATCAGACTGACGCATGTGTATCTATGTTTATAGCTGCACAATTCACAATAGCCAAACTATGGAAGCAGCCAAGATGTCCATCCACAGATGAATGGGTTACAAAACTATGGGATATGTACACAATGGAATTTTACTCAGCCATAAAGAAGAACAAAATCATGTTCTTTGCAGGGAAGTGGATGCAACTGGAAAACATTATGTTAAGTGAGATTAGCCAGTCACAAAGAGTAAAGAAGCATATGTTCTCCCTAATATGAGGATGTTAGGGAGAAGATGGGGCATAAGAGGGTCCCCAGATGAAAAAGTAGAGACCCTTGATAAACAAAGAAGTTGATTTAACCGAAGGGGATGGATGGGGGGTGGGGGGAGGACATCCAAAGGCACATGATGTACTTACACAATTATATCAAGGTCACTCACTGAACTTAAGAGGGAGGGAGGGCGAGGGAGCGGGGTGGGAATTGGGGAAGGGATCAGATGAGAAATGTGTGCACATATGTCATTATCAATTTGTACCTAACAAAGATGTATACATACAAAGCATGAATTATTACAATAAAAAAAGCTTATAACATATAGCCCAGCATGGTGGCATATGCCTAATATTCCAGTACTTGGGAAACTGAGACAGGGGGACGGCAAATTTGAGTCCAGCCTCAGCAACTTACCAAGACCCTGTTTCAAGATAAAAAAAATTTTTTTTTAAAGGGCTGAATGTGTAGCTCAGATGTAGAACACCATAGGTTCATTCTCCAGTACCACCACCACTACAATAAAAAAGTTATGACACGTAATTTCAATGGATATACTGATACTTGAAAAAAGTAGAGTCCAGAAAGTGTTGTCGAATGGTGTTGGAAGCCAGCTTAGCCCACCTGAACAGGTCACCATTTCACACCAGCTTAGCTATGCACATAGTACATGCAGAGTGGAGATTGTTTGCATGCAGACAACCTTCCTTGGACAGGATGGGACTGAAAGGTGGACTTTGATGACCTTCTGTTCTCCCTAAAATGTTTTACCTTGTCCCTCCCTAAACTTAGCCTGTGATTGCCACTCCCTAAAACTTAACTTGTAATCCTGAACTTTTACTTTCCATACCCACAGATCTACTAAGTGCTCAGTAAAAAAAAAAGTATAAATAAAAAATAAAGTATATGATACGGTCCTTCTCTACACCAGGCATTCTGATGACTATACTAAAACAAATACAATATGAAGGGAATAAGTAAATAATCTGAAAGAAATACTTCTTATCTTCTAGGAGCCTAGAACATACCAGGTGAGGACATTGTGGAATCAAGTCACGGTCAAACAGTGTGCTTCAAGGCAGAGAAGACAGCTTTGTGACATGTCAGCAGGGTTGTAAGGATGAACTGTTGGGTGGAAAAGGATAGAAGAACATCCAGGAAGAATTGGCAACATAAGCAAAATCAAGAGCATGGTTAGCCCAGAGCAACTATCCTGTAGAGTAAAAGCAGCAGACTGAGGGGCAACAGGCCTCGAAGGCCACCTGGGAGGGCTTGTGGGTCGTCTTAAACACTCTGCTAAGGAGGCTAGATGGATTAAATGAAGATAGACCAGGAAAGATCCATGCCTGTGACTGGACAACACGATGCATGTGTCCTTCCAGGTTAATGGCATTTGAAAACAAAACAAAACTCTCCAGTCCTTGCTTTTAGGTTGTATCCCATTGTCTGTTGTAGGACTCTATATTTGTTGTTCTTTCCCAATCCGTCATATTCTTATTCTTTTATGTTACTTCTGTCTACAACTTCTAAAAATGTGCTCTGCTGTCCCCTTATTGAACAAGGTGGGGTTTCAGGCCACATCAGTGACAACAAAACCTTGAACTAAACAAACAGCTGCTGGCAGCCCTAAGGTAGAAGAGCTGGTCCACTGGACAGGGGACAGACACGCTCAGCTCTTGGTCCTGTCTTGTTCTCTTCACCAGCGCTGAGAGGAAGAGATGGCGCTGTCCCTGTATTTTATGCCCCTCTTGTCCTTGTTCTCTTTTCCAGTTTTCAGCTCCATCTATAAGGTCACATTTAACAGTACTGGATGCAAATACTTTCAACCCTATCCCTTACAAGTCAAAAAGAAATTTAGCCCATTTACTTAACCCAATCGGTTTCTAAAAAATCTGCCTCCAAATAGCACAGCTGATTTACATATGGTAAGTAAAACAGGAATTAGCAAATATTTTCTGAACTTGTAAAATGTTTTTAAGACACTTTGATGAGTCAGTGTTTAATCCCTTCTCCCATAAATAGGATGAAAGATCTTTGCTATGTTTTCTCTTAAGTAAATATATTTTAAAACTGTTCTGTTCTCTTCTCAGCTGTCACTGTGAATGGGCGTAGCAGCTGGAATGAAGGATAACACATCACACCTCAACCTTGAATTTCCTGCCCTTTGTTTTCTTGAATCATAGCCTTGATGTTGTTTAAATAGTGCTCCATATATTTAATTTCCTTCTTCTCTCCACAAAGACCAAACAGTTTTAAAAATCAACCCATCTTTCAGAGTGAGCTATAAAAGTGCTCTTGAGATGAAAATAAGCTGGTCTCTTATTTAAACATGGAAATATATATTTAGGCATTTGAATACACTGTCATTTTTTAATTGATTGACTATTTGAACAGAAATATATTTATGTACATTTTATCCACGTCATTTGCTTTGCATTGAATGATAACTGATAGTGCACATTGATAATCGTGTGCACAGATCGTTGGGCAGAGAACATGTATCTTCCAAGGTATGCTCACATAAAGTCTGTTTTTTTCTGTTTGCAAGTTGCATTATTTGAGACTCTCCCTCTTTGTCTCAGATCCTTCTGCAAGGGCCAAAGATATGTGGATTTAGAAGGACATTTAGCTATTATTTGGCCTGATTATGCAAGGTTAAGAAGTCTCTAGAACCATAAGATGAATAAGCTTCTGTTGTTTATAATTTACTCAGTCCAGGGCATCCTGTTATAGCATCAGAAAATGCACCAGGACACTAGTTAATGATCCTTCAACCAGCTATCTCTGCCTAATCTCTGTCTTATTAAAAAAGATACAATGTGAAATGTTGTCAAAGCAAAACTCTTTTTTTGGGGGGGGCGGTACTGGGATTAAATCCAGGAGCATTCTACTTCTGAGATATACCCTTCATCCCTTTTTGTTATTTTATTTTCAAAACAAGTCTTGCTAAACTGCTGAGGCTTTTGCCAAGTTGCTGAGGCTAGCTTCGAACCTGTGATCTACTGGGATTGATTACAGAAGTGAGCCACCACATCTGGCTCAAAACAGAACTTTCTTGCCACATAATTTAACATTTGAATCAATTTCTGTTTATTCATTTACTCATTTAGCAAACAAGTTTCAAGAAGCTATGCTATGCAGGTCCTGAGTAAAAAAAAAAAAGACCATGTCTCTGCCTTTAAATAATACTCTGATTTGCTGATTTGCACTATACACATTTTTATGTGTATAGGTGGCTTACCTTCCCAACTAGATGATAGATTTTTTGAGACTGTCTCTCCCTCATTTTGGCACCCCCCCCCCACCCATAGGGCCTAATACAATGCCTGGCACAAACTGGATGGCCTGAATACTGGGGCCATGAAAATGAAGCTGTGCCATTGAAAATAATATTTATTATTTACTGATTCATGTACAAATCTTGACTCTGATTCATTATTTGGACAAATTACTTAACCTTTCTATACCTGAGTTTCCTGAACTATAAAATGAGGATAATAATGATATTCACATCATGATGTATTATGAGATATAAAATGGGTGGTTAGCATGTAATAATATATTACTTTTTCAGAAGGGGGTACTAGAGGTTGAACCCAGAGGCATTTTACCTCCAAGCTATACCCCGATCCCTATTTATTTATTTATTTATTTATTTATTTATTTAGAACAGGATCTCGCTAAGTTGCTGAGGGATCTTGCGAAGTTGATGAGGCTGACCTCAAACCTGAGATCCTCCTGTCTCAGCCTCCTAAGTACTGGGATTACAGACATGTGACACCACACCTAGCTCCTATTATTCTTAATAATATGTGTTCATGATAGAAATTTTTTAAAAATCAGAATGTATGAGGAAGTAAACTAAATCATCTATGACTTCACAACTAAAGATGACTTTTACCAACATTTTGGTGTAAATTCTTCTCATTCTCTGCATGATGCAAAGAATTGTAACTTGAACTCAAGTGGTTCAAATGGCAGTTACACTTGATAATGCTTTTGTTGGAAATATTACGTAGAATTCTTGATAGTATTCCTTTTACTTTCATACAAAATGCTATAGAGTTAAATTGTGTACATGCTATTGCATTTTAATATGTAGTAATCTATAATAAAAGTCACCAATTATTTGAGTGTTTGCATTTTTAATCCTGAGCATTTCAACTTGTCACACTTGTCAACTTGTCACAAGAATCCTTTGTGCTAGACATTTTCCCCATTTTGTCAATGAGGAAAATGAGGGTCAGAGAATGTGGTATTACTATTATTCATTAATATTCAGTTCTGTTTTCCCTCTGGGCATATAGATGTAGTTATTCTCAGCCATATTGATATCAGTTGCGGTCAGATGAATCTCGGCCAATGAAATGCAAGCACAAGTGCTATGTGTTACTTCTGAACAGGAATACTTAGTCATTAGTGTTTAACTCTTCACTTGATCTCTCCTCTGTCGGAGTGATCTGGGGAACCAGTGCAGATGTGGAAGGTTAGCCATCATGAGAACAGCTGTGCTAGTGAGCTGCCCAGACCTGTAACAGACTTTGCTTGAGTGAGATATAAATCTTTCTTGCTTAAAGTGATTGAGATTTTAAGGTTGTTTGTTACTGCAGCATAACATGTCCCATGTAGATGAACACAGAACACCTGAAAGATTCCCCAGGGTCATGGAACTAGTATGTAGTGCAGCCAGGATTTGGACCCAGACCTGTGTGACTCATAGCCCATGCTCAATGGTTTATCAAAGGGCCAAGTGAAGATTTTATGAGGAGAAGAGAATAGATGGACCATAACTGCTGCTGTCATCAGCTTTCCTATTCTACTTCAAATGTGGTAATGATCACATTATTTTTGAAGTTATATGACATTTCTCTATTTCTGTACATTTTGCTTACTTTCTGAAAAAGTAATCAAAACAAAATAATCTTAATATATCAGTTATGGTGGGATGTATGTTTTAGATATTATATGAGAATAAGAGATAAAGTCACATTAAACATGTGAAGTACAAATTAGGGGTAGCAGAGCTTGAAACAGGGAAGCTTAAAGAGCATCAGCTTGAAAAAAAACAACTTTTTAACCAGAAAGAAGCTATTAATAATAAACCCTTCAGAGCAATTCCTGAGAAGCAAATCCCAAGGGGAAGTCAAGGTGGTACAATCGGCAAGTCAGACAATCAGATAAAAGATTTTAAACCCATCCAAAAATGGAACATTGGCCAGATTGAGTGGTTAAAAGGATACAACAGGCAGAATGCAGATAGAGTCATAGTTTTCAAACTACAGCTGCTGAAACAGCATAAAGCCCCATATTGCCAGAAGACCCAGCAGGGCAGCTCCATAAGTGTGGGAGAGTCTGGACCCACCTGCATGTAATTATGGAAGTATCTTTTTCAAAAATTGAAGTCAAAACCATGTGGTTATCTTCTGTTGATTCCATCCTTCATGGTGGAAGATATATTAACATTGAATGTGTCTCCTATGTTATTCAAAGAAATTAAAGACAGCATCTTCTGAATGCCTTTGACCCATCAACACCATCTGATCAAATGAAGCATCTCTTAAAGCCAAAACATTAATAAAAAGGAAAGGAGACCTCTTTCTTAGGTCAGTAGACAAAGACAGAAATGGCTCTGTCTATTCCCTTGATCCCAGGACAAGATATTTTCAACGTGGAGGCACCCTCCCCTTAGGGATAGATGTGATTGATGACAAATGAGGTGTTAATGGCTCCCCCTGGACCAAAGTTCAGATGAATGTGGGTCTCTGCCAGGGCTCTGGTCCAGGGAGAACTGGAGGAGCAGGATTGGGTATTGGTGCCTCATCCAAACAGAATGGATGTAGCACAGACTACTGTGACCCTAGGCTGTAACCAGGGCTCCAACATCTTCCCGTGTGCTCCACAAATTCCATTCATGAGGATTAGTCCCTTCCTCCAAGACTCGTCTCCACCATGGCCCCACCAGCTCTAGTTTAATAGCTTTAGCGAATTTAAGACTTTTGTAATTAAGTATAAAAACATTGGTATGACCAAGTTGTGCTGAATATTATGAGGTTGTCTCTAATTTCCTGATATCCTAAATCAATAAATTCTCAAATACTAAATCTAAACAGACTCACTCTATCTTTTCTCAAAGGAAGATAATGACAAGGAATTCCTCACAGTAAGGATGCATTTTGCTAATTTGTTGGTATTGCATATAAAAATGTTTTACTTCTTCCTCAGTCCTTCATTTGGGTATAAAGAGAGGCCTATGTCCCCAGAGGTCTGGTTATAATTCCTCAGTTTGGTGGCCAAAAGCACAGCTTTGGTTTCCAGGGACACAGGGCAGACCACTAACTGGTGGCTTAGTGACCTTAGGTCTCCTCAATTAAAACTCAGAACTTGCCTTCAGTTGGAGTTCTTATGCTTCCCAGTCAGATCTCAGCACTTCTCTGTTCAAAAAAGGAAAAATCCAAGTTTCTGTGCTGGCATAAAGAGTCCACATCCATTCACCAAGCATTCGTTAAACACTGAAATGTGCCATTCTTGTGGCAAATTCAAATCATACTTCATTCCAAATGAGCAGTATGAACCTGGAGTTGGACAGAATCTGGTTAGAATACTGGCTTTGGTTTTTACTAACTTTGTGCTAAAAACTCAGTCTTCTTAAACTTTTGTTCTCTTATCTCTGAAGTGTGGGAGATAAGCGTGCCCATCTAAAAAGAACATGTAAATGTGTAATGAGTGGACATAATGAGTTGGAAAAGTACCTGACACTTAATAAGATCTCAATAATGCTTATTCTTTTTCCTTTTATTTTAGTCTGATGGGAAAACAGGATGATAGAGATGAAGTAATTTTCTGGTAAGAGACAGAGATAGAACTTGAATTAGGTCCACCTGAAACCATGCTACACTGTGCTTTTTCCTGAGAGACACCAACATCTTGGAATCTTGAGATGTTTTGTGTCTGTCCATTTCTCTATCCACATTGGCTGACTCATTTAGAACCTGGTCCATGTCATGGTTGTGGGATGGCTGTTGTAGAAGTCAGGCCTTGCATGCTTTCTGGTTCTTATCCACTTGGAGAAAAAGATTGGCCTAATCCATATGCCTTTCATCTAAAAGCGAGAAGAAACTTTCCCAGCTCACCTCTCCTGCTTTCACTTTGGTCAGAACTGAGTCACATGGCCACTGAGCCAGTCATTTGCAAAGGGAATGGAAATAGAACTATTTGTATTTTCAATTGTATGCATTGCAGCCTTCAAGATTGAAGAGACTTAAATATATTTAAGTATCTATGGTTAAAGTTCTGATGGATAATTGATTATAACTGAGAAAGACAGCAAAACTGAAAGTGTGAAGTTCCCACAAATGAAGAAAGGGATAGGAGCCAACACACAAGTGGGGTGGGGCTGGCCTCAAGTAAGGGAGGACCCCTCTCCCCTTTCTACTCCTTGATAACTGGAGGCAAAGAAGAGCAGGGACTCCCAGTCTACAAGGTAACCCTATCCATCATCCTTCCCTTCAGAAGTCTAAGTCAATGCTGCCTACTACACACTTTTAGCCATGCTTACATCCAAAAGGACAAATTTTTCTGCCTTCACACTTGCTGCACAGCCCAGCCAGAAGAAAACATTGAAAAATGTGTCCTTACCCACAGTGCTAGCATTTGTAGCTAGGCTTTCTTTCTTTCTTTTTCTTTTTTTTTTTTTTATCAAGATGTAACATTGTAGAACATGTTCTAAGAAGCATATTTACCTTCCTCTTTGGATAAAACCCTTTCCACTAACCACTGGCACTTCACAACAGCTCCAGCTCAGCTTTGGAAAGATGGCCCAGTGATTTAGCCACAGGTTTGAGGCCTATAGTTATCTATAGTTATCCAAGTTTTATTAATGAAAACCATCTCCCCAAGGAATTTATTCATTAAAAAGGGAAAAATCGTATCTTTATAGCAGAAAAATCTGGAAGGCACCAGTTAGCCTACTGATTAAAGTTAACATCACCAGCAATAAGACATGTTGATTTTATGTATTTGCTGATAGAATGAATTCAGAAAGGCACAGTGCTTTTGTGGTAGCCATTCAATAATGCATCACCATGATCTAATCATAAGAAAACATCAGATTAACTCAAAATCAAGGGGCATTCTACAAAAAATAAAATTAAAATTAAAACAAACAAAAACTGATGGTACTGTTCAAAAGAGTTGAGGTTGTTCGAATGTCTTCCAACAGCTGAGCACTTAAAGTGTGGTACATCAGACCATGAAACACTACTCAGCAAGAAAAATGGATGCATCATTGATCATTGCAACAACTTGGATGGCTCTCACGGTTTTCATGCTGCTTGAAGCAAGGACAATCTTAAAAGATCACATACTGTGTGATTCCATTTATTTGGCATTCTTAAAATGACAAAACTATAGAGATAGAAAACAGAATTATGGTTGTCAGGGGTCAGAGAGTGTAGCAGGAAGGAAACACTAGGGATTCCAGTGATAGAACTGTTCTTTGGTAGTGGCCACAAAAAATCTACATGTGTAATAAAACTGAATTTGAACTAACCCCACACATGCACGTAGAGAAACACAGGTCAATATAAAACTGGGGAAATCCAAGGAAGGTCCATGCATCATATGAATGTCAATTTCCTGGTTGTGATATGCTATAGTTATTCAAGACATTACCACTGGGGGAAACTGGGTGAAGAGTATGGGATTTCACTCTGTTATTCCCTCCAACTGTATGTGAATCTATAATTATCTCAAAGTAAAAAAAGTTTTAAAAAATACTCTGAGGTTATGAAAGACTTAGAAACAATTCTAGATTACAAGGAGTCATGATAACTAAATGCAATTTGGATCCTGGATTGGATCCTCAACCAGAAAAAGCATATTAGTGGAAAAAAGTCTGTAGTTTGGTTCATAGAATTATACCAATGTTAATTTCTTCGTTGTGATCATTGTAGTATTATGTCATGTATGACAATGTTTGGGGGAACTAGGTGAAGGATATACAGGGACTCACTATACTATTTTTGCAACTTTTTCTGTAAGTTAAAAAATTTAAAATTAAAAAAAAAAGTAGCCAGGCATGATGGCACATACTATAATCCCAGTACTTGGGAGGCTGAGACAGGAAGGTCACAGAGATCACAGGTTCAAGGCCAGCCCCAGCAACTTAGCAGGACCCTCAGCAGCTTAGAGAGACTTATTTCCAAATAAAAAATAAAATAGGGCTGGGATATAGCTAGGAAGTAGAATGTCCCCGGGTTCAATTGCCAAGTACCAAAAAAAAAAAAAAAAAAACCCCAAAACACCAAGTTCATATATGTATGATTGCAATGCACCAATTATTATAAAAATAAAAATAAAAAAAGAAATGTTTCTTTTACCTTAATTTATTAAAAAATCTGATTTGTACCTTAATTTATAAAAAAAACTGATATCTGCTTTTAAACTTAAAATGAAAATCTAGCAAGTTACAGTCAGCAAAAGTAAAAACAAAGGGAAAGCAAAGGGCACATTAATTTCTTAAAATTCTTGCCTACATGTTTCTTCAAGTTTAGCACCATTTACATACCTGGAATATAAATCCTAGAGTTTAAATATCACAGCAATATGACTTGTCTTTACAGGAGCCTCTACAACCTAGTGTTAATTTCCTGCTCTGATACACGTTGTGAGCAAGCCATCTCCTGCCCCCCTTGGCTACCCATAAGAATGGAGACCCAAGATGGCCTTGTGACCATTTTGGCTGGTCCCTGAGAACTCGTCCAGGCTGTCTATAGCCTACATGGATGAGCCAGCATGACACAATGTATTTTTTGAAAGGATCAATTGAAATGCCTATTAACATGATCCCACTGCATATCATAAATATGAAATAGATTCCTCTGCATTCTTTGTCTCAGTATCCTACTCAGATCAAAGGAGCTTAGAAGAGATAGCAGACTCCCACCTGGCAATGCCCACTTTGCAAGCCCGTTCCTAGGTTCCATCTCCATCCAGGCCAAGTCTTCTAAACAAGCTAGATTTTGCTGTGTAGACTATTTTCCCTTCCCTTAAATAAGTATTTTTCCAAGCATGGAATTCAGAGGAGAGGTCATTTTTCTGCATGGGAATCTGTTTGCTTACTTTTTATGGTCATTTCTATATTGAGAAGGCCCCAGGTCCAGGGAGCCACGAGGTATTCTGGTCAAGCTCCCCTGAGCAAGTGTCCTTGTGTTTGCTTGCTGAGCTGTCACCTCCAGTCTCATTCAGAGGCCACACCCTTCCATTTCCCTTCAGTCCCTGATTTTTCTGCTCAAGTGGAAAAAAATATCAAATGATGCACCATTTGTTTCTTCTTCGAGTTCTTATCTATGCAGCTCTGGTCCAAGGCTGGACTGGTCTGGTTTTCATCCATCTAACTGTAGAGGTTACAGCAAGATGGACAGAAGTTTGGACATAGCAGTCTGGGAAAACTTCTCTCATAAACCTGACTTGATACATCTGTCCTGCTGGCAGCCAGAGGCCCACCAGGCTTCCAGCTGGCTCTCCGCCCCTTCCAAGAGGCTCAGTGAGATGAGGAGCTCCCCGATGTCCTTCATTCTGACAGGAGAAGGCGTCTTGCCTGGGAGAGCCCCAGAGGGCTGGGCAGGTATCATAGGCCCAGGCAAGCCACGAGTGATCTTGCTCTCGTGCAGGTACACAGGAAAGACCCAGACATCCTTCAACAAGAGTATGGAGATCAGACTGTACCAGTCCTTGCTTCTTTGGAACAAAATTCTCCTAATAACAAAACAAAAAAGTCCTTCTTTGACCTTTGGCTCTCCTAGCTGGACCGATAGAACATAAGTTCTAAGTTCCTAATGTTCGGACTCCTGATTAAATATTTCGTTTTTATACAGAAGATGCAGCCTAGAACTTCCTGTATTTTATTTTCAAACCAAAGTCTTCTAGCATAGATGGTTTTGAAGAAACTTTTTCCATACAACCAAATTCCACTAATATGAAACCCCCACAAGGTAGAATGTCAAGGAAATCCACAGAACTAACGTCTCTGGGAGGCTGACCAGGGAACTGGCCATGAGGGAGAAGGGAATTATTTGGGCCAGGAAAGGTGCAGTTGGGATTTCAGGTCTACACCAAGGGCCTGTCAGTTGGGTGATATGCTATGCTGAGAGGGAGTCCAGGGCTCACAGGCCCAGCTCATCACACTGGCAGTCTGTTGGTACTTACTGGAGATTGGCTAATGACTGACCTATGGCTGGACTTCAGATCCCTGGACCTGGGGCTCACAGCACACCCCACCCACAGCTGGGGGTTCAAAGCAGCACAGGAAGGGGCCAGCCACTACTCTTTCTGCACCTTCTGGTGCATCTGGAAGGTTCTTGAAGAAAGGGTTCTGGGGTCCTGGCTGCCATTGCACTGTAAGTGGGGGAAATAATCCATGGAACTTGGCAACATTTTCTTTCTGTTTATTCTTTATGTTTTAATGGAATTCTGTGGTCCAGACTTGGTTTCAGGCTCCATGCTCTCAGAGTCAGTTAAAGTACAAAGGGGAGGAGAGAGAGAGAGAGAGAGAGAGAGAGAGAGAGAGAGAGAGAGAGAGAGAGAGAGAGAGAGAGAGAGAAAGTAGTGGGAAAAATTAGATTCTTGATTTGTGTCCAGATGGTACTGGACGAAAATAGACTCAGAGATTCTCACTGCAAACTTGCCTCTGGTATGAAGCTCCCCACCCCCCTTCATTTAAGGTCTTCTTGGTAGAAAAGGGAAAGGGAATGAGAAAAACACTGGGAACGTTCATTTTTCTTTTTCCCAGCCATATATTAAAAGGCTTGCACAGGTTCCAGTTGAGAACTTTTCTGGAACACCAGGAGTCGCTCGCACGCAGGGGCCTGGTGTGATGTGATTTTTAACCAACTCAGAAGAGGCTCTTGGTGGTCCAGCCTGAAGGTAGGATGGAGCCCGTGCGTGACAGCAGGGAAGCAGCAGTTATGACACGCAGCAGGTGGTCCAGCAGTGAAGGGCTCAGGCTCAGCCTGCCCCCAGCAGAGCAACCATTCCACACTCCCCACTGGTGCTATGTTCAAGGGGCTTAAGTCAATGGATCCGGGCAGGGCATAGGTTCCCTGGCTCTGGGTCCCTGCTCTGGAGCAGCAGCAACTCATGGTTTGCCTTTCTCTTCCCAGGAAGAGGCTGGAAGAGGCTATGGGACTCTTTGGCACCTGCTGCAAGGCCAGCTAGCAAGTAAAGGCGTGTGGTCCTTTTTGAGGATAGCTTGGGTACCCTTGAAGACATGAACTCGTCAGAAACAGAAACTCTGAGAGATTTAATGGCTCACCTCAGATCCCACATGGCACAGGCTTGTTAACAAAAACAAAACCACCCACAGTTGAGTCAGGATTGGAACTTGGATCTATCTGACTTCAAAACCCAATTCTTTTTACCACTTACTATTCTTTCCTATGGTAGGTCTTCTAATAGGTCCTACCCATACACCCTAGAAACCAGATTGGCAATTCCTGCCAGAAACTCCACCCTGTGGTGAACTATCCACCTGAACAGTTGCTGCAGTTTTAACTACTGACTAATAGATACAAACAACCCTGCAAAGCTGGAATATTTGGGCCAAAAGCATGGTGGTGCAGTGCCACATTCCAGATCATGAAACTGTTCTCTTGTTGTCCTTTTTTTGTTTTGTTTTTTCTAGACAGTCTAAAAACAACAGCAGGTAATGATGACCTTTATGAGACAGATTCTATGGAGCCATTTATGACCCAAAATAAACTTGAAGTATATGAAGATTTATTGTGGAAGTCACAGTATAGGAAAACCTGGAGCAAAATGAAAACAGAGCTTAGTCTAAATCTTTTCATAGACTTTCTATTACAGTAATTGGTTGAGTTACCTTCTAGCCAGGCAGCAGGTATACAAAGCAACTAAGACTCAAAACTCTGATTCAGAATGTTCCAATGTGAGGCACACCTGTGCTTAAGGAAGAAGGGGAGAGAATAGGGTGGAGGAGAAAGAAAGCTTTAATCCTGGAACAAATGGGAAATCTTACTGGGTGGGGCTCGAACATGCTGGTCTCCACAATGCATTTCTCTCTTAGTTAAGGCTCAGCTCTAAGTGACAAAGAATCCAGCCTAACTTAGTCTAAAGCAAAATGTCAGCGTAGAGGTCCATGTAACTTACAAGGACAGAGGCAGAATGTTATGAATGGAATGTTTTGCCCCCTTCAAATTCATATGTTGAAGTCCAAATTCCTACTGTGACAGCATTGGGATGTGGGGTCTTTGGGACATAATTAGGTTTAGATAAGGGCATGAGGATGAGATCCCCATGATGGGATTAGTGTTATTTGTCCTTATAAAAAGAGACCATACAGCTTGCTCATACTGGCTAGTGTTCTTCCTCTCTCTCTCCCCCAACCCTATGCCATGTGAAGACACTGCATGAAGGCTGTGGTCTACAAGCCAGGGAGAGGGCCCTCACCAAGACCCATCCATACTGGCACCCTAATCTTGGAGTTCCCAGTCTTTAGAACCATAAGAAATTAATGTCTGTAGATTAAGCCTCTCAGTCTATGGTATTTTGATATAGGAACTAGAGTAGACTGAAACAGGGGTCTCACTTCAGGGGAGGCTGGCTACCGAGGTTCAAAGCTGTCATTAGTACCTTATTTCTCTCTCCTAGGATCTCCACTCACCTTATTCTCCCAAGGCTCCATGGTCAGAAAATCGCGGCCCTCTGAAAACCAGAATGGCTCCAGTTTATATTGTATTGCATCAGGTTCAAGTTGTAAGGGCAGCCTGTGTGGAGGCATTTCCTTCTATCCCAGGATCCCCAGAGGAATCTCACTGACTTTTTGGGGGCCACATATCCAATCCTGAACCAATCTCTGCGGCCAGGGAATGTGACATGCTGGTTGCCTTGGGTCTAAGACATGTGCTTCACCCTGATTCCGCAGGTGGAGCGCCACTCAAAGAACACAGAATGAGGTGAGGGGGTTCGAATCACTGAAGGGCATTTTAGAGGTGAGTGCTGGAAATACAAAGAGCTCTTGCCTAGCAAACAGTCTAGCAGATCCTGGGTGGGGAGGCCAGGCTAAATCTCAAAAACAGATCCCTCAGGCTAAGAAAAGAGTAAGAGAGCAAGTAAACAAACATCAGCAAATAAAAGGCCAACTTGTCTCAATAATTTTGTACACCAATTATGTTATCAAGCCTTGAAATGTTTTAGCCCAAGTCATAAGTTAAAGGGGGAGTTGAAGAGGAAAATTCATACCTTATGCATCTTAGCTCCCAAACTCAGTACACAGGACTCTACAAAAGGTTGATTTTCCCTGTTGAACTATTTTCTTTCCTTTTTGCTTTGTTGTTGTTTTTATTGTTGTTGTTTGTTTTTGTTGCTAACTCTGTAATTTTATTTTCTTTAATTATTTTTTGAACTGTTTTCTAGTTAAATTACTTACAGATGTACCTCACTTTGTACTTGTGCATTCATACCTGAAATTTTGTGTATTAAACTGAGTTTAGGGATCTATTTTCAAATTTGGGACTCTACAAAATGCATCTCTGCACAAGGCACATATGCACTAAAAGGGGTGTGGCAAAATGCATCTCTGATGTAAAAAGTATTCCTTATTTTGTATGTAAATTTGAGTTGTAGCCTACTGACATTTTAAAATACACACACACACACACACACACACACACACACACAACTTATAGAAGAAGCTTAAAAATTTTTTTTCTTCACAATCTTTTTCCATATGGATTCATCCTTGTGGGAATAAATCGCTTCAAATTCACTTCTCCAGACTCTGTTCCTCTAGACAACAAATTCCATAAACAAATGGCCCTTCCAGCAATTTGACAGCAGAAAGACTCCAGAAGCCAACAACCCCTGAACCAACAAACAAAATTCTGTTTCAGTAATGTCTGTTTTCATCAGATCAAAGTTCAGTATCCTGACCATCGTGATGGTACCAATTAGCATGGCAAGTCCGGCTAAGCAAAACAGATTTCACCAGCAGAATCCAGCCCACAAGAGTGGTTGCTTAGGGACGAATGCCAAACCAGGCATAGATTGTGGACTGTTCTGATTTGTTGATTTGGAAATGTTGTTTGAACTGTTGATAAAAGCTGATATTCAGTAGGTACTAGAACTGAAGTTGTGCTTATTAGGAATTATGTAATAGGCTGGGAACTAGTTTCTTTCAGCCAGGGAATGCATGGCAATCTTTAAAGAACAGCCTCTTCCAGTTGAAAATTTCTAAGATTTCTGAATATGACAAGGATATAAACTTCTACAAGTAGGGCACGAAGGGCAGAGAGGATATATTTTTGGCCTCTATGTAATGTTTCTTTTTCAAGCAAAAACTGGGAGAGGACAGATCTCAAAGGGCTTACAAACTCTTGTTAATCCTTATTTTACCATTCCCTGCTACCCCCCTCAGGAAGGAAGCATGACAATCTTTCCTGGAAGGAGCAGGTCACTCTGCTTAATGTGGTTTCAAAGGGTACTTAATCCTTCTTAAACCCAGGAACATCTCCCCTGATGTTCTTATGATGCCAAAGTTCTTTGTGGGTTGAGAGTAGGGGTCATAGAACTCTGGTCCTCATAGGTTAAAAAAAAAATCCTTCTCCTAAGGAATCCTGGCTTAGATCCACCAATGACAGAGTCTTTCCTGAGAACCAGTATTGATGCCATAGGACATTCATTATGGAGCTACCTCATTTAGTCCTCCAAGCACCTTTATGTAAACACATGCTATTACACCCATTTTTTGTTAACATATTAATTGTACATATACATGGGTTCCTTGTGATATTTTCATACGTATATGCCATGTGCATTGATCATATCCATCCACCCTCATTACTCCCTCTCCCACCTCCACCACCCTTCCCAGTCCCTAGTAATCACTATTGTATATTCAGGTTGACTTGCAATTTTTATTAATTAGTTAATTAATTAATTAATTTTACTCTCTACATATGAGAGAACACAGAATACTTGCCCTTCAATGTCTAGCTTCTTTTATTCAAATGTCTTCCTGTTCCATCCATTTTGCTGCAAATGACAGGATTTCATTGTTCTATATGGCCAAACAGTACTCTACTGTGTATATATTCAGTATTTTCACCATCCATTCATCTGTTGCTGGGCACCTCAGCTGATTACATATTTTAGCTACTTTGAATAATGCTTCAATAAACATGAGTATGCAGGTGTCTCTTTTTTATGCTGATTTCCTTACTTTTCTTACTTTTGGATATATACCCAAGAGTGCAAGAGCTGGATCATATGGTAGATCTATTTTTAGTTTTTTGAAGAGTCTCCATTCTGTTTTCTGTAGTGGCTATACTAATTTACATTCCTACCAACAATGTGTAAAAGATTTTTTTTTCTCCACATGCTTACCAGATTTATTATTATGTGTGCCTGTGTGTGTGTGTGTGTGTGTGTGTGTGTGTGTGTGTGTGTGTGTAATAGCCATTCTAACTAGGGTTAGATGGAATCTCTTGCAGTTTTGACTTGCATTTCCCTAATGGATAATGATATGCATTTTTTCCCACATATTTGTTGACCAACTGTATTTCTTCTTTTCAGAAGTATCTATTCAGATTGTTTGCCCATTTTTAATTGGATTGTTTTTTATTGTAAAATTTTTTGCGTTCTTTATATATTCTGGATATTAATCCTTTCTTGGAGGAATAGCTAGAAAACATTTTCTCCTGTTCTCTAGTTTATCTCTTCACTCTGTTGATTGTTCCTTTTGAGTTTGATGTAATCTCATTTGTCAATTTTTGCTTTTGTTTCTGGTGTTTTGGGAATCCTGTCCAAATCATTGCCTGCACCAGTATCTTGAAGTGTTTCTCTGATGTTTTCCTCTGGAAGTTTCAGAATTTAAGGTCATGTGGTTTTGTTAATAGCATTTTAAAGACAAGGAAACAGACACTTTAAAAAAAAAAAGAAGGAGGAACTTGCCTGGGCCACACAGGATTTGAAGAAGCAAAGCAGTTGGGAGGGGGACAGAAATATATTAGAATAGGTAAGCTTTACTCGCTTCACAATTGTTCCTGGGGCGAAGCCCCAGAACAGGTCACAAGCATAACTCAGTGTCTGTTTTTTCAGGAAAAGAAAGGGGGCTGGAATAGAAACGGATTAGGTGGGGGCCCAGAGTTCCACCAAGTGCTGTATAAGCTGCGCACCCATATGAGTAAGCAAGTCAGCCACCATTTTCCCAGGCTAGTTTCAAGGTGAAAGAGAAGCAACCCCATGATTCTCCCTTTTTATATCCTATCAATGGTGGATATGATCTCACCCTGTGTACTCTTTACACTCAAGGTTTGAAGGTTCAGTTGCACAGTAGGAAAGCGATTCCCATGGGTCTTGCACAGAACCAGACACTAGAAACATAATCAAGTCCAGAACGAATAACTATGGCACCCAATACTCTCCTGGGTCTCCCCTCCCCACAGCACACCTTAGAGACTGTCATATGTGATACATTTAAAACCGTGACACACCCTTACATGTCCTCACTGCCAGAAATTTTCTCTCAGTATCTATGCTTTGCTGTGTAATCCTAAGCCATTCTACACAGGACGCTCCAGGGCACCCTAGATGGAACAGATTGGGAAATTGCTGATTTTATGAAGTCCCTCAGGCAGTTGGCCCACCTGTGAAAGTCTGATATGCCAAATTAGAAAGCACTAGAACATCCCAGAAATACAGATGCTCCTTATTAAGATATTTCATGTTTATGTTGTTAATTTGTCCATTTACAAAGGAGAAATCAAGTTCCAATAGCTGCCTTTGCAGTTTCCCATACTTCAGAGAACCACAATTCTTTCTAACATACTAGAGAGGGTCCACACAGTTTGATTTCCATTTAGTGGGCTTCTGACACCTTTGGCTTAGTCACTTAACAAACCTTTACCCAGCACTGTATAGCTACTAAAGAAATGAAGGATGGTAAAACATCATGTCCCTGGATGCCCCTTTCTTGTTCCCCAAACCTAGCCAAGTTAAAGGAACAATGAGAGCAAGCCTGAGCTGGAATGTCCAGGTACATGTTACATTGAAGGCCACTGGCTTTTTCCCCTGCCCACTGGGAACCAGGGTGAGCTAGTGTTATCTGTAGAAAGCTACTTTCCTGCATGAACACCAGGACAGTTGCTCCTTGGGGTGCTGGGCATACAAGAAAACCAAGTAAGCCAATGCTGATGATGTCACTGCTTCTGCAACACAACTTATAAAACCCTCTCTAAGTGGAGACAGCACAGAACTGTGGGCACTGTGGAGAGGATACATGTCATTCATCCAGCCTGCTGCCACTGATAAAACGCTGTTCAGGAGAGGAGGCCCTGCTTGGCAAAGCACTGTGACGGACAGAGGTGCTGTCTGTCAGCCTGTCACCACTGAACTCTCCTTGGAGCAGAAACTGATCTCTTGTAAGCTTTCTCCTATAAATCATGTCTCTCATGCTGTCTTCGGGTACTTTCCTTGGCCTGTCTGAAACCTAGCCCTGGCACAACTGGGCTGTGGACTAGACACGTATCTACTATGTTCCTGGATAGCGTAGGGACAACAGATGGTCCCTCATGCTCCTTACAGGGGACAGATCCCTGATAAATCATGACAATGGCAAGTAGCATGTTTGCAATAGGAACAAGCATATCTGGTACCATGGGAGTAGAGCAGAGGGTTCAAGGTCACAACTGAGGCTGACCTGCTGAAGCAGCACTGGCCATCACAGAGCCGACTCAAGTTTTGTCTGCACTCTGGGAACCATTCTGTACTCAAATGCGAAGTGCACCAGGATGCTTCCTGATGAAATAGGGTCACACCACCCATCCCACATCACTACATCTATGGAGGAGTCCAGTAGGTGCTTCAGGGACCCTGGGCAGTGTAGGCAGCCTGGTGGGGGAGGCTGGCAGTGTTACTCAAGCCCAGAGACCTTGGGCAAGTGAAGGGACCAGAGGAGAGTGAGTGCCAGCCACCTTGTCCAACACACTGGCACCCTTCAAATGCCAAACAGTGCTCTGGGGAACAGGACTGAGACAGAACAAAAGTCACTGTCCTCCAGAGCTTTTATCCTGGTGGAGCAAATCAGATAATATAACTGTAATCCCAGTACTTGGGAAACTAAGACAGGAGGATCACAGGTTGGAAGCCAGCCTCAGCAACTTAGCGAGACCTTCAGCAACTTAGTGAGACCTGTTTCAAAATAAAAAATAGAGAGGGTTGGGGATGTGGCTCAGAGGTAGAATTACCCTGAGGTTTAATCCTCAGTACCAAAAAAAAAAAAAAAAAAAAATCAAATGCCATACTGCATACCCATTCCAGTTGTACGTGACTTGCAGACTTCATCTTCACCATCATCCTAGGAGGAAGGCACTATTGTTAATCCCACTTTACAGACAAGGAGAGTGAATCACAGAGAAGTGAAGTAACTTCCCCCGAGGTGACTAGCTAGGAAGCAGAGGGGTCATGGATTTGAATCTAAATATCACAGAGCCCAGGTGGCCAACAGTTGCACTCTATCACAAAATAAATCAGTTGTATATTATATTAGAAGATGATAAGCTCAAAATGGATGGAACTGGAAAGCATGTTAAGTGAGATTAGTCAGTCACATAAAGTAAAAAATTCGATGCTCTCCCTAATATACGGAAGCTAGGAAGAAAGTGGGTCATAGGAGGGACTCTAGATGAAGAAGGAGAAACCTTAGATGAGCAAAGAAGGTGACCTAACTAAAGGTGGTGGGAGGGGAGTTAAGGGGGAAGCACCCTAATGCATATGATGTACACAAACATATCAAAGTCAATCACTAAACTGAACATGAGAAGAAGGGAGAGGGGAGGAAATGGGGTAGGAATTGGGAAGGGTTAAATGAGACCTGTGTGCATGTATTCCTCTACCAGCTTGTACCTCACAAAGATGTGTGATTACAATGCACCAATAAAAAATATTTTAAAAAGAAAATGATAAGTTTAGTGGGAAAAAATAAAGCAGAGAAGAAGGGATAGCAGGTGCTGGGGTGTGCATGAGGCTGAGAAGCCATATCCTGCAGGGCCCCGGGAGACTCAGATGGTGAGGAGCTGGGACGTGGTCTAGGTGAGGTAGCCCTTATGCTTCTTCTGCCAAGTGCTTCAGCCTTCCCCCTTCTGGCCACACCATACGATTGTCCTCCCTACCCCACTGAACACATGCGACTTGCTCCCTCAACAAAATGGGAGCAGATTTGTTTCTAAGTGAGATCAGCCAGTCTCAGAAAGTCCAGAGATGTATGTTTTCTTTCATATGTGGAAGCTAGAGAGAAAATAGGAAGCAAAAGGGACTACAGATAAATGAGAAGAGAAATCAGCAGAGTAGTGGAGGGCACTGGGAGGGGGAAGGGGGGGTGGGAGGAAGAGGAGTGGGGAAGGAAACAGTTAAATAATGCTCTGTTCATAATGAAGGTGTCACTGCCAGTCTCTCTCATATGTGCAGGGGGAGAAGAAGGGGATTGAAAGGAAATGCACCAATTTCTATGTGCATGTATGCTTTTATTACTTTGAACCTCACTATCATGCATAATTACAATGCACCAATAAAAGTAGGTATATGTGTATGTATGTATGTATCTATGTGTATGTATCTATGTGTATGTGTGTATGTATACACACACACATATACATCTTCACTTTCAGGCAGAAACCTTAAGAACCACCATGTGAATTGCCCTATCCTTGTTCTTCCTTCAGAAACCAAGGGATTCCCCTTCAGGCCCAGCTTGGAGTGACTGTGCTGAGCCTCTAGAATCTCTGCCAGCCTCTCCTGGACATGCAGTATGAATGAGAAATAGCTTTGGTGGGCTGAGTGGGTGGAGTCACTGAGATTCTGCTGTTGCTCATTACTTCAGCACAATCTAGCCCAAACTAATGGATACGGATTCTTCTGAGAGAGGGTTTGGGAGGAGGGTGGGGCTCAGCAGGATTATTCTGGAGGGAGCTGGTACTCAGATCAGACTGAGAGGAGACAATTGGAAGAGCATTTGCTATGATCTAGGTGAGATATCTGGATGGTTTACTGGATCCTCCGTGACAATGAAGCTACTGAAAAACAATCATATTTTGGACATATGAGGTGGAACCACCAAAATTTGCCAATGAATTCAATATTGGGTGGGAAAGAGTCAAAGATGACCCCCACCCCAGGTGGCTTTAGGTATAGGTCACTAGAAGAATGAAAGAGTTCTCAACCCTCCAAGCTACCTTCTTTATCACACACACACATACACACACACACACACACACACACACACACACACACACCACTTAACAACAAAGATCTCTATTTTTCATTTGGCAGCATTTTGCTTGAAATTTCATCATTAAAGAGTCACTTCTCTTGGATAAGTTACTTATCTTGTATAACTTTCCAGGTTACTTATTTCAAAATGAAAAGACCCAGCAGACAGGGGTTGCCTTAACATGGATCAATTTATTTTAGAAACTTGCAATTCAGAGGAATTTTAGAGTCATCTAGTCCAAGGCTCTGGTTTTATTTGGAGCAACTGAGATCCAGAAAGGTAAATGATCTGAGAATCAGAGTCAAGTTGAGATTCGAGGAGAGAGATTCTGAACCCCTAGGCAATGCTCTCCTCCCTCCTGCCCATGCCCAGTCTGGACAGGGCACACTCCTGGCAGAGCCTGGGCCTTGGTAAGGCTTTAGGGAGAAGGGGACATGCAAAAGGAATATTACCCCCTTTAGGATTTTGCAGGCTTTAAGAGCAGGTATCAAGGAGCAGCTTACCTTAAGGTTGCAAATCTTTCCATCACACTGACCTTGACTTCACTGGTTCTGATCCAAGCTTGAGAGGAAAAATTATTGAAAGAAACTGGGGGGGGGGGAAGCACCCTGTGATGTGTGTGTGTGTGTGTGTGTGTGTGTGTGTGTGTGTGTTTGGCATCTACAAAGCATGGGCACACTCAAGTCCCTTCTTCCCTCTGCTCTGTTTGGGGTTTTCCTGCCCTGCTAGCTTTGTGCCATTCTTCCTGCAAAGTGTTATTTGAGACGCTCCCCACAGGTCGGGCACAGCTAAAAACAGACAGTGCCAACCCGCCTCTTCGTATCCTAGCACACTGTATCCTAGAACACCAACTAGAAGCGTTTGTGTTATGCATTTCTATGTCATACTTTAAATTTACAAAGTGCCCTGAGTATAATTTTTATTGCCTTTTTATTATTAGTTGTACCTTTTAAAACAGCGATTTGAAACCGTTAACATTGGAACTCTTCTCTGATGTTTTGCAAAGCTTAGGCGATGCCCATTTTTAGTGACTTTTGTCCCAGACCTGCTCCGGAGACTAAGGAAGCCAAACCACCTTTTTAGGTAGTTGATGATGGGAAATTTCCCAGAGGTGGCAGAGTGCTGAGAGGCAATGAGGAGGTCTAAACCCGAATCTCCTCTTCCAAGAAGGGAGCAAAGAATAACTTAAAGAGGGAAATACCACAACAGAGGCCAAATAGCAACCCTTGGAGCCATTGGCAGCTGAGGGATAGCTCATACCTTCTAGCAGGCCCCAGTATTTGAAAAA
Source organism: Graphiurus murinus (assembly GCA_004027655.1). Taxonomy (NCBI): domain Eukaryota; kingdom Metazoa; phylum Chordata; class Mammalia; order Rodentia; family Gliridae; genus Graphiurus; species Graphiurus murinus. Next base: position 35,623 of record PVLC010012680.1, read on the forward strand.
TGTGTAGAATAAACTGAAATTGTGTTAACATTTCCTTCTGAAGCTTAAGCTAATATCTGCATTATATAAAAGTGCCAAAAAGTATATCAAAGTCTGTAAAAATGTTAACTAAGACAGAGTGTTTCCAATGAATTTGCTTTCATTGGAAAAGAAAGGTCCCCATAAAAAAAGCACGCCCTGTACCTCATTCCTGTTGAGAGATCTGCAAATACTGCATTTGATGTGCCAGGTAAACCGCCCTCTCTTCCAGTGCAAACCAATTTTGTCTTTCCCTGCACACGTGCGAGAAGTGTGGAAAGACAGCTAAAGCTACACTTGGAACAATGTGACTTTGTGCACTGTTCCTGGACACACGGCCTGTTTCATATATTAGCTGCATTCTAAATTTTATTAATGACAATGCCATATGTGCTGTCTTCAGCTTTTACCCCCATTTATACCTTTATTCGATCCTAACAGATTCCAGCTGTTATTAAAGAACACAGTTTAAGTTCCATTATAACAAAAATTTCTCTATTAACAAATGATCCAAGCAATGGCCCATTTTCTTAGAGTAATTTTATTTAATTCGATTTAATGAATATTTTTAAGACAAATTCTTCCAAGTACTGTATTCACTTCTGCTGATTCAGAGAATAAAAAAAAATAAAAATAAAAAAAGAAAACTGAATACCTAATATCAGAGGGCTTGATATTTGAAATGACAAAATTCCAACATAACAAAAGAACTGTGGTTATCCCTTGAACTTTGTTCAGATGGGACCTAATATAGGATTCCAAGTGGGGGTGGTGGTTTTGTTCTATAGAAATTTTCGGTTATTATTATTTTTCTTTCATTTTTTCAGCCTTTTGTCAGGAGCCTGTGTCTCCTTGCTTCTAGCAGTAGAATCGGAGCCGTTAGCCTCCAGCCATTCCCTTGCAACGACATAGACTTATTTCCAAAGAGGACTAAAGAGGCTTCCTCATCACCTTCATCTGTCAATCAGATCCGACAGCATGACATTGGCATTGACATCATACAACTGAATTGGGATTTCTCTACACCAAAGCACATATCGGAGCAGAGTTTCAGCCAAGTCTGTGCCCCATCTGAGGCCTTGGTAGCAAAGTAGCAAGCAATTCATTTAATGGGTGTCCAGTGGAACTCCATCACATATAGGAGCTTTTCTTCTTGGGCTTCTGGAGCAAGCATCCCCCCACCACCACCACAATTTTTTTTTCTTTTTCTTTTTAATGAACTCATTGCTCCAAGCACTTGATATCTGGCTCAGGGTCCAGCACTTGAAGGTAAATGCTGAAGTCAAAATGTGTTTCTGGATTCTGCAGTTTCCAAGTGGTTGCTCTTTCCAAACCAGGGTGGGCCCTCTGCAAAACGGTCAAGCTGCTGAGGTATACCTCACCCCCCGTTGGGGCTGCTCTCTTGTTCTCCCAGCTTGATCTGAGCGGAAGGAAATAAGTAGGTAGAATCAAATAATGACCCTTTTACTGAGCATTCGCTATGTGCCAAGAAACATCCCCAAATACTACACAGTCTTGGCTACGCCTTCCAACATTGCTGCATGCACCCCGACTCGCGATCTTTCTCCTCTGCAGAAGCTGATGCTCAGAGAAGTCAAGTCACTCACCCAAGATCACAAAGGTAGTAAATGGGTGAGGCAGGCTGCACTTGGGCCTAGGACGAAGTAGCAGGCCACCAGCCCGAAATCTGTCCCTGTATAGCCTTCTGTCAAACACCAGCCATATTCCTTGTGACACATGGCACAGAGATCTGTTACTTGCTTTAAAGACAAAGAAGAAAAATCCTTGGGAAAATGCATAATTCAGTTTCAACCAAGTTATCCACAGTCCTCCTATCACATCATAAAACCACAGGACTCACACATTCCCCCTGGCTCTGGGACATGAGCTCCTTGCTCAGGAGGTTGTTGTCGTGGGCGGCAGGGGCACACACCTGCTCGGTGGGGCCAGAGAAGCCTGTCTGTCAGGAAAATGCCTTCCCCTAATGTACTTCCTTCTTAATTAAAATAACATTTTGAAAGTAAAATTATACAGTGTGTAGAATAAACAGTACAACAATAGCTGTGATTAATCTGTCAGAGATTGTATAATGTGATGCTAATGGGAAGAAATAAACTCCCGCTGAAGATCAAAGTCATCTCTGCACACGAGGAACTTTTAAAATTAGAATGCCAATAAATGAGTCTCCATCATGAAAGGAAAAAAAAAGCACTTCAGGCTTGCAGAATACAGGAGAGCAGACAGCCTGAGGACACCCTGCCGCCCAGAGGAGTGGGAAGCTAGAAAAGAGAAGCTCTGGGCTGAATCCTTGCCTTCTGTTCCCCAGCATCTGCAGCCTTTCTTTAACCTTGTGATGGTCACTCCAGCCTCTCTCAGTCTGTCTGGGGACTGCTGCAGCCCTACTGGGCTCAGCCCATGACATGGCACATGGGTGTGTGGGGGTGTCATGCATGCAGGGGGCCTGTGTGCCTGGGAAGGAGACAGGCACTCAAGTGTGTGTGGAGCACCCACTAAACAGGTCTAGTCATGTACCTCCAAGGCAGGTGTCACTCTCATTTACAGGTGTTGGGCTTAGTAAGCAAAGGAGCTGGAATTAGGACCCAAATATCCCTGGTCCTGATGTCTGGGCTTTTCATTTTCTCCTGGAGAAAGGTATATGCTAAGAACAAAGCATGACTCTGCATGTTTTGCTTACATCTGCAGAAAGACAAAGAATGGAAGAGTATGCCTGCAGCCATGCAGATAAGCAGCAGTGAAGAAAAGGCTTGGAGGGAGGGATGGGCACTGCCGCAGCCCCTGCCACCCCACAGAGGAGCTTGTCAGGGTTTGATGGGAGAGAAGGGGGACCAAGAAGGACATGGACCTTTATACCTTTATAACAGAGCATGGAGTATCATGGAGCCCCAATCGCAGGAGTTGTGGAAGCCCAGAGGAGGAGGGTCCCTAACCCAGGTTTGGGGTGCCTCTGGAGGCCATATCTTTACCAAGGCCTCAGGGGTGAGGCGGGTCAACTTAGTGGAGGGACACAGCAGAGCCAAAGAGCCTGGAAGAGGAAGGAGCGTGTACAAAGGCCCAGAGGCAAGAGAACATAATCCACAGAGATCAAGACAATTTTTCTGCAAGCTTAGCTTAAAACCTACACCCGATGCTTCCAGGGGCCTGCCTCTTGACCTTGTGTTTCCCCAAATATCTCCTTCATTCACTTAACAAGTTAGCTCTTCTGTCTCTGCCATCAGTTCTGTCGCTGTCCAAAATGCCAACACCCCAGGAGACCAATAGACTTCAGTCAGCTGCGTCTGAAGGCCAGCGGATGCCCAGGCTGTTTCCTGAGAGTAGACATGAGACCTGAGGGTGAACTAAGATCTCCCCCAGGGAGGCAGTTTTTACCAGGCTCAGATTTTTTCAGAAGGTGAAATCCTATTTGAACCAGGCCTCTTGTCAAATAAGCAGTATCAGCAGGGGTGATGCTAAGAGCAGCCCAGCCTGCAATTCCACACAGAGGGAACTGCACACCTCCAGTACCTGAAAGGAGTCCCAAGGACTCCTCACTGGTCCCAGACTCCTGCATCCTGAGCCGGAAGACAGCCTGGACTGAGTGAGACCAAAGGAGCACAGCAGAGGTTATGTGGAATGAAGTTAGACAGATGGAGTCTTTTTAGCTTCTGCCATACTAACCAAACCTGACCAGGAGACCTGACACCTGATTCTTTAAGAATTTCTCAAATATTAGTCAGTAAGGTACAGTACTGAGGGCCTGGGCTGTGTTGAGCTACAGACTAGGCTAGTTACTCACTAGTTATTTTTAATCTGGTTATTCAAAACCTGTGAGTGTCCATTTTATTCTTTCACATACTACACATTTATTATGAACCTATTCTACTCCAGGCGCTATGATGGGTCCTAGGAGGTTAAAGTTCCTCAGGATTTTGCAATTTACTGGAGAGAGTAGACTGTTGCCTACTGTGCACCCATAATAAGAAGACGTACATATATTCTCTTTCACTTTTCCCAGTGTGTGATCACCCCCCATTCTGCCAGAGGCATGTGGTTTTCATAGGGTGCTTTTACGATCGCTGCAACTGGAATGCAAAGAGAAGGAGTCAATATTTAGCTTTCCACATCAAGAATAGGATTTTTAAGTCCACAGCAAGACAATGGTTTTGAAAGCCAGGCATTCTCAAGGGGGAGGGGGCGGTCTGAATTCCTCAAGCTCCCATAAAACATCAAGAGCCAGGCTTGGAGGACTTGATCACAGAGTCTTGCAAAAAGCCTGGGGTAGAGGGATCTCAAGGTGTGACTTAGGAGGGGTTCTGACTGAGAAGAGGAAGAAGAAAAAACTCCTCCATTAGCCCCAGAGAATGGAAGAGGGAAGCTAGGAAGGCAGGGTGACCATCTACCAAGGTCTTCGTCTTTCCCTCTCTCTTTGGCCTGCATCTTTAGATGGAGTCTGAGTCTTGTTGGTTTTGTTGTTGTTGTGTTGTTCTGTTTTTATTGTGGTGTTGTTTGGGGGCTTCAGGGACTATTTATTTATTTGTTGGTACTGAGGATTGAACCTAGAGGCATTCTACTTCCAAGCTACACCTCCAGCCATCTTTTATTTATTTATTTATTTAGAAACAGGGTTTTGCAAAGTTACTGAGGGTCTCACTAAGTTGCCAAGGCTGACCTTGAACCTGTGATCCTGTTTCAGTCTGCCAAGTACTGGGACTACAGGCATGCACCATAGCACCTGGCTAGGACTGAGTGTTATACGAATAAACTGGTGGGAGGGAACCAGAGAACATTGGAGTGATGGTCTGTTTCCCTGTGTTCAGGCCTCTGGGAAGTGTCCCATGGTCAGACTGGAGCCAACATGGCAAAGCTATGGGATTGTGGTCTGACAGGGAGGCAGGTCCTCAGCAGAGACTCTAGGATGTTGCCACTGGTCCCCTTCAGCCTGTGTGCAGTGTGCAGATACTGCTATCCTTGACATCATTCTGACCCCCGCACTAATGTGTTGCACATATGCCTTTCAACATCCTACAGGCCCCACAAAATCTCAAAAGGAAGACCTCTGCTTCCCAGTCTACCATAAGGGCTCTGCCTTTGGATGCCCCACCTCCAGAGTTGGCATTACCATTTAACTGGTGGGACAAATTAGGAATCCGGGACACATCCAGGAGACTCCTTGCTTTTCCTTACTACCCCATCCCCTGAATCCTGATGAATGCACCCGCTGTGTCTACATTGAATGTGTCACTGCATGTGTAGCTCCTGCCCCTGACTCACACTGCCACCACTGTTGCTCAGCTGGACTGTGACTTTAGGCACCAGGTGGTCTCCCAGCATTTTCCAGGCCCTCCTTGACCTCACCCATGGTGCCTCCAGCTTCATGCCCCCTCGGCTCTGGACTGGCTCAGCTTCCTGCACACACCACGCTGTCTGGCACTTGCACACCTCAGTTCAAGTTGTTGCCTCAGTCTCAGTGCTGCCCTTCCCAACATTCTTCTCCTGGCTCTTACTCATGCTGCAAAGCTTAGCGCAGACAATCCTCATTTTAAAAAATATTTGTTAAGCACGTGCTCTAAGCAATACAGAGTGCTACAGAAGAATCTAGAAAGGGCACCAGGTCTGGACTTGGGAATCGAGGAAAGTATCTCACTAGCATTGTCAAGGATTCTAGAAGATGCATCTCAATTAAAGAGGAATGGCTATGAATTTCACTATTAAGTGAGATTACAATTACAATGCACTAGTAATGTAAAAAAATAAAAAGAAGAATGGGTCAGATAAAGGAGGTAGGGGAGGCCTGACAGTTTTTGAGGCACTGAAAACAGTACTTAAGGCCCCCAGTGAATGTGCAAAATTCCCCAAGGCTGGGTCTAGAGCAAAGGAAAGGAAATAGCAGCAAAGAGGAGAGTATAGGACCTGTAGTACCAGATGACACAGGGCTTCACAAATCACTTTAAAAATATGGAACTTGTACTAAGTGCAATTGGAACAACAATAAAGGGTCCCTGGAGCTCTGGGTTGGTCAAATTTTCCATCCTCTAAGCTACCATATTTTCTCCTACAGACTTCTTATCAATTTACACATCTACTTCCCCATTGATTAGTAGGGTCTTTATATATATATATATATGTGTGTGTGTGTGTGTGTGTGTGTGTGTGTGTACATATACACACACATACACACACATCCCTCTTGATCTTTCATTCCTTGGACTTATCACAGATCCAGCCTCAGAACAGGAGTTTATTAAACGCTCAATGAACCTGGCTCAGAGAACCTGGGATGTGCAGAGCTCACCTAGCCCACACTCTTCCTTGGGAGCATTATGAATGAAAGTGTGAGGCTCCTACTTGTCTCTGCACCATAAAACCTTAATTGTCACCACGGTGCCTCACTGTGGCAGAGCACAGCTGATGCTCTGCAGGGTGGAATGTGATAATTAGGGGTCCTATCTCAGAGGTGTCTCTGGGCTGGCCCCACAGGAAGGTCCTGTCTCCAGGGCTGGTGATGGAGGTGTAGTGAGATCGGAGGGAGGTGCACTTGCCTTGGCCATGGACTTATGAGGGAGCCCTGAGGACTGGCTCCCAGTGGGAGAGGCTCAATGACAGTGCCTCATCTGCATGGTCCATGTGATGGCCATAGGGTTATAGAAACCCTTGTGTGGGGTCAGAGTCACACCACTCCGAGAAGGTGGAGACTTGCAGCTATTTGGATCAGAAGAGCAAAGACGAGGTACAATGCTCAGGGGGCTTACCTGACTCTCCTCGTACCTCAGAAGTCCAGCTTGTTGCCTGTATCATCACTGCCATCCCTGTTCCTATCCAGAAAACCACCATTGTCTTTATATGTGCCTGCTATATGATATACACTGAATAATGTGCATTTATTAATTAGGTGAAGCAAAGGACTCAAATTTAAATTCCATGTGTCTAGATCTGCTTGTCCCGTGAATTCCCAGCACCTAGGATGGGCATAGAGCAGGAACTCGAAGATTATTTATTTAATATATTTATTTAATATATTTACTTAATATATTTAACAAGTAATTATAATTATTATGGCTCAGAGAGGACAGATCTTTCCCCCAAAGTCACACTACCTTAGCAGACAGATGGACTGGACTAGGTGGACTAATGCTTGCCAGTTCCAAGCTGGTGACTTTCTTGGGCTGTACTGCCCCCGCAGGAGACAGCTGAGTTGTCCAGTCCTCAGCCCAAGGGCATTGCCTGACCTGTCCCAACATGAGACCTGCATGCATCTGCCCCACTGGGTTAAGAGCAAGGGTTTTAGGTGCAGGGGTTGAGGGAGGTGAGAAGGAAACAGTCCCTGCTGGCGTCTGTGCAGGTGAGCTAAAACAAAGCCCCAGGCCAACCTTCAAAATACTGATGACTGGGGGAGCCTGCATGAGAGGTCAGAGCTGAAACCAGGGTAGAACCGCTGGAAGAACCACCATGGGGAAGAATGGAAAGCCTCAGGATTGAGTTGTGGGTGGCACAGGCATTCTAGGGGCAGACAGAGAAATCGATCATAACTCAGGACAGCAAAATCACAGTAGCCCTGAAAGGAAAGTGTTTGATGCAGGAAGTCAACAAGAGAGGAGACTGGGGACCAGCAAAGTCAGCCCAAC
>PVLC010012681.1:0-26527 GCA_004027655.1 Graphiurus murinus
ATCCAGCGATACCTCTACTGGGTATCTACCCAAAAGAAAGGAAACCAAACTATCAGACCAACGCATGTGTATCTATGTTTATAGCTGCACAGTTTACAATTGCCAAACTATGGAACCAGCCAAGATGTCCAACAACAGATGAATGGATTACAAAACTATGGGATATGTACACAATGGAATTTTACTCAGCCATAAAGAACAAAATCATATTTGCAGAGAAATGGAGGGAGCTGGAAAACATTATGTTAAGTGAGATTAGTCAGTCACAAAAAGTTAAAAATCAAATACTCTCCCTAATATGTGGAAGCTAGGGAGAAAATGGGACATAAGAGGGACTCCAGGTGAAGGAGAATTCTTAGGTGAACAAAAAATTTGACTTAATGGAAGGTAATGGGAGGAGGGCGGACACCCTAATGAGCATGATGTACTTACAAGATCACATCAAAGTCAATCACTAAACTGACCTGGAGATAGGGGGAGGGTGGGTGGGAATTGGGGAAGGGTTAATGAGAAATATGTGCATGGATGTCTTTACCTGTACTAGCTTGTACCCAACAAAAATGTGTAAAAAAAAATAAAGTGGTAGTTATTTATTTATTTTTGGTCTCTGTGTGTGTGTGTGTGTGTGTGTGTGTGTGTGTGTGTGTGTGTGTTTGTATATGTTGCTGGGGATGGAACACGGGGGCATTCCAGCTCCGAGCTAAACCCCCAGCCCTATTTTTTATTCTTTATTTTGAAACAGGGTCTCACGAAGTTGTGGAGGGCCTCACTAAGTAGCTGAGGCTGGCCACGAAACTGTGATCCTCCCATGTTGTACTGAGATTACAAGTATGTGCCACTATTCCTGGCTAAATGGTAGTTAATTTGATCAAGGTTCTTATTAAAAATTGTGTTCCTCCCCAAATTTGGATTTTGGCAGCTCGATGATCCTTCTTCTCTCTCCTTGCCCACATTTCTCCCTCATCCCTGAAGTGTGGTAATGTGTTGGGGAAACAATAGTGTGAGTAGCACCTTGTGGAAAATTAGTGTCTAAGTTGACTCCCCCCAATATGGATCCAGGTGTTATTCCCTTCAATGTCTCCATCTCAGTGTTCACCTCCTCATGTGTAAATTATTTATGATTTTCCCCTTATCTTTTCTGTATCCCAACCCCAACTATAGCAAGTGTGAGCTGCATCGCCTCTTCTCAAGTAGGAACTGGTCACCAGGGCTGGGTTTCTTCTCTCCTCATCTTTAGGCAGAAGGAACTTGAAAGAGAACTGTCCCCTTATGAAGACTTGTCCTTGCTTGTTCTTCAACATCTGGAAGGTATCTCTTTTCACTCAAAGAGGTATGTAATCCCAATGAGAAGCCCTGTCCCTCTTTTAATATAAGCATCTTCTTCCTCAGGAGACCTTCATAAACCTTTCAGACCCATAAATTCCTCAACCCCAACACTTTGACCTTTTTGGTGGCATTCATTTTTCTCTCCCTAGCACAACCAACCACCCTCAACATGTGTCTATGCTTGGTAAATATATGTTTACTTGTTAGAAGTGTATTTAACAAATATGCTACTTATATCCAGTAGGATCCTTGTACCAGTGCATGTCAGGTTCCTTGATGACCATATTCTTGAAATGATAAAATCATAAAAATGGAAAACCAATGTAGCTATCAAAGGGCAACATGAAGAATCTTTATGGTAATGGAATCTGTATCTTGATTATATTAGCATCATGGGTGTCACGTTGTACTACTATTTTGTAACATGTCACCATTGAGGGAAACTGGGTAAGTGGTACACAGGCTGTCTGTATTATTTCTCACAACTGTAAATGAATCTACAATTATCTCAATAAAATTTTAAATAAAAAAGGAAACACACAAACTCTTTGGGTTTCTGTCTGTGTATATTCAGGAACTATATAACTGATTTCCTCTGATTCTTTCCTAGAAAAAGGCTCAAACAATAAGCTAACAGTAACAAGTTATTTAGCAAGTTATAAACCAAATAGGTGTAGAAATTTAGTGGTTGAATTCTGTTTTCTATCTACAACCCTTCTATTAAATCTATGTTCTCTCCCACATGAAGGCTGAATAGACCAGGATGATAAAAATAGAAGTACTGTTTCAAAAGAATGTTTAAGGGAATAATATTTTGGCAGTCTATGATACTTCATAAAGGTAGGGGTCTGGGTATGTATTGAACCAGCAGGGCTGAGGAAACAGGGAGGTTAAGATGGATACAAGAAGGGATCACTAAGATACCATTAGAATTTTAAAACTCGGCTCTAAATCTGTTCACCCAGCATCACAAAAGGACATTGTTGCAATTGTAACCTGATAGTTCACAAAATAGCTAATTTTGATTAAGAAAAAGTTTAGTCATTTCTTTGTAAATACCAAAAGCGAATTAAGAGAAATTTTAAAGTTACTAGGCTAAGGAAATTCAACAACCCTTATATTCCCTCTCAAACAGGCAAATAATCCTAAAGGCAAGTGTTTTGTAGCCTGAATACCAACCTAGACAACCTACCGTACCAACTGTGCTTGATTTTTCTTAACAAAAACTTTTGTATTAAAAGCTAGTACCTCTAGAAGTGGACAGAAATTAGCCCCTCCCCCCTTTAAACCTCTGTATTTGTGGCGAAGAATTAAGCACAGAAACATCAAGTAAACATTTTCCACAAAATCTATTATTCTCTAAGATTTCCATTTAATTACTGCAGTTCAATTTAACAGATAAGCATTTTGGTAGTTAAAGCATGAGTTATGGTGGTGTATCTGACGAACAGGAACAGCGGCGAAGAAGTGTCTTTCAGGCGTTGCAGGACTGAGTGTGTAGTTCATCACCCGTGGAACTATCTTCTGTAGTACGCTTTTCTTCTACTGGAAAATGTAGACACTCTTGGTTATCTTCCTCCGCTTCATCTTGTAGATCTTCCGAAATCAGTTGTCTGGCTAACTTGATATGCAGTCCTTCGTTGTAGTGAAGCTTCCTCTTCATCTCGAATTGCCGCTGTTTCTCTTGTTTGTCGAGAAGGTATTTGCTGGTGTGTGCCTCGTTGCTCTCATGCTCCTCCGCCTGACAGTCGGACCCAAAGGTGTCAGTGGCTGCCAGTCTCATAGCTAAGATGTCCGGGGTCATGGTTTCCTTTGCTTCAACTTCACTCGTGGGATCGTCCCCCTCACCTTGCATACTGACGCAGGGAGTGCTAGGTTCATTTATCTTCATTAAATCATAGTCTCTGTATGATGAGCGGTGTGTCGCCAGAATGTTGGATTCATCCCACCTCTGAGATTTCTTTCGCTGAACCTCCTGAGTAGCCCCTCCGGACTGCTGTACAGGAGTCTCCACCGAAGAACCCGTGGAACCTTTGTTTTTCAAGATCCCCTTGATGGGCCGGTGGGAGGAGGTGGTGGTTGCCATGCTTGGCGAGCGAAGGGCCGCGCAAGGACTGGGCCGCAGAGCAGCCGCCCGCTGCGCTTCGGGCTGAAGCAGCAGCCCGATCTGTCTGAGCGACCAGCTCCCAACTCCTTAGTAGCAGCACCAGGGCTGGGGGACATCACAAAGGATGCCACGCGCCACGCCACAATGCTCCTCTACTGCGTCAGGACCACCGTCACCACTGCCCACAGCCGCTCGTGGCTGGCACTAACTGCCATCTTTTTTTTTTTTTTAACGGAAGATAGGAAAGAGCCATTCTTGGCACATGAAAAGGGGAAGCACTGTTTTGGAATTTCTCCACACCTTGTCTGTGTACAAGGAAGATATGTAAAATGTATTTCTTACTATCCAAAAATTCGAAAGACACGACTTTAATTGGAAAGGGAGGCCTTGGCTAGAAGGGGACATTTCTCCCTTTCTTGTGCCCTTCCATATCTTCACCCTCCATAGACACTCATAGATCCTGTTCCTCCTCTCTCACCCCATCTCAGAGAATGGTCCCAACATCAGCCATTTAACACCAGATGGGAACCTGGACATGACTTTTGTTCCCTTCATATTGTTCAATCCTGCTTTCTGGTGCTGGTATAAATATTTCAAGAAATTCTCATTTTGTCTCTTCTGCCACTGCCCTTTTTCAAGTCACTATCACATCTTGTGTTAACCACAGCCACATTGAATGGGAATAGTCTCTCCTGCTGCTTTCCAATCTTGTATCAACCTTCTAGCCACAGTGACCTTCTTAAAACCCCCATCCCATCAGATCTTATGTCTCTTTCAAACCCTTCAAAGGCTGACCATTGTCCTTACTATGAGACCAAATAAACAGTTGTATAATCTGCTCAGACTGCTCAGGCCTCCATCTAGAGCCTTCTTCCTGAAATTTCCCCTCAGCCTACCTCCAGCTTTCTATTCTAGCCTTTTATTTCTGTGGGCATTCATGATCCTTCCTGCCCAAGAGCCTTTTTCCTGATTTTTCCGGCAGCCCAGAACATCCCTTCAGCTTTCAGTTCAATCATTATTGGTTCATGGGAGCCATTTCCTGTCCCCCAAAGCAAACAGCCCTCCCTATACTTTCATGGCATTTCCTATTCTCCTTGACAGGACTTAGAGTCTTTTCTAATATCTGTATATAACTAGAACTAAATGGTAAATGCCAAGAGGAAAAGGAAGTGACAAAGACTTTCTCTTCTGACCAAATTTTAATCAGGTTCCTCTGTGACCTCTACTCAACTAGGCCCAACCTTACTTGCTGCCCTTGCAGAATTCAGTTTGAACAAAAATCCTGAAAAGCCATTTTAGTGAAAATCTTGCTGGTGGGGATTGCCTGTGAAGTCCCAAACTGCTGCAGAGCATCATGTGGTGAAACAGAGCATATTAACTCAGCTTTCTCCTCCTCTTCTTATAAAGCCATAGTCTCATTGGATTAAAGCCTCACTCTTATAGCCTCATTTAATCTTAATTATCTCTCAAAGTTCCCACTCCAAATACCAGAGTTGGATTATTCTCTTACCCTTTTAATACCTCATAATGGGGATTACATTTCAGCATGAGTTTTGATGAGGACATTCAAACTATAGCATATTTTCTGAACTGGAAGTCTTTCTTCCCTGGCTTTTTGTCTGGGTTAAAGGTTACATATACTACCTGGCTCCTGGGATTGGCCTTGGACTGGAAAATTCTTCCTGATTCTTTTTTCCCCCTCAAGTAGGGATTGATTACTCCCTGACTCCCTAGGATGGAAGATTTTTATTCTAGAGATTTATGAGGTTTCTCTTTTCTGTTTCATTCTACTTCTCCCATCGGAACTTCTCAATCATATGAAACCCCAGTTCTCAAACCCCTGCTGAATAAAGGTTATGTCAGATTTGTCTACTTCCTTTCTTATAGGCACGATTTTGCTGGAGGATAACTTGTAACTTTATTGGCCTCTTTGAAAAACTTAAGAGCTCCCCAAATTAGCTTCTATAAGGCCTCTTCCTTCCCATAATATCTGTTCCTCCTTCTTCCTCTTACCACTCTTTTTTTGGTGCTAGGGATTGAACCCAGGAGCATTCTACCTTTAAACTACACCCTCAGACCTATTTTATTTTTATTTTGAAACAGGAACTCACTAGGTTGATGAGAGTCTCACTACTTGCTGAGGCTGCTCCTGAACATGCAATCCTCCTGTCTCAGCCTCCCAAGTACTAGAATTACAGGTATGCATCACCATGCCTGGCTTTTTATTATTTTAAACCTTACCTTTAGAGTTCCTTGAATCTTTTTATATAGTCCACTTTCAATCTGCTATCTCCTTCAACCCTCTAAATACTCCTGTAAGACCTTTCTTTTCCAGTTTCAATTCCTCAGCTCCCTCAGTCACTTCAACTTTAGGCCCCTGCCACCATTAGGGGCTATCAAGAGACTCAAACTCTTGAAAGCAACTCTCTGAGATTGAAAAGAAAAAAAGCTAATTGGAAGAAGATTGGATATATTATTTCCTCAAATGCACTTTGGAGACATCCAGATATCTGCCTGATGTCCCTTCTTTTATCTAAAATTTAGTTGAAAGCCTCTATAAGATTACATATCAGGGCAAAAGGACATTTTGGTGGTCTTCTCCACAAAAATTAGTAGACAGCTTTATCTTTTATTGAGTAGGAAGCTCAACTTGTCCCATTTTTGTCAGAAATGCAATTCAAATACAAATACAAAATGAAGATAAACAAATGATTTTTATATCAGTGTGGTCTGATTCATCACCAGAATTAACTAGAATAATTAGAATTAAAGCTATAAGATCTCTGTAGCTCTTAAACATACAGATGTAAAATATAAATATTATATTTTATATTTCTCTACTTTGGATGGTTAATTTTTACCACATTAATCAAGTTAATTTATAAAACCTTTTAAAGGAGTTCTGTTCAAATTGGCATAGAGATAAATGAGATCTATTTAAATATCCCTAAAACTCACAGAAATATAGATACTAATTTAGATGTTTTCCAATTTCATATGACTTGGTGAAATCTTTGGCAAGCAAGATTGGTTTAAATATTGTTGGTTCAATAAAAAATGGGCATGTCTTCTGACTTACCAACATTTAGTAGAATAGGAACATAATTTGTATTCTACTTGGGTTTACTAGTATGTTACCTCTACTAAATGTATAAAATCATAAATTCTACCTAAGAGCAAGTATACAAGTAAAAATATGTATCTACTACTTCATGTCTATCAAGTAGAGTAGTTGAATGAACAAAAAATATATAGTTAACATTTTTGTGATGCTTGCCTGACATGTACATGCTATGAAAATATTTAACAGGGAAATAACTTGGGATGATGGTTAGCCTTGCTTGATGTTATGTTTGCCTAAAACAGTTTCCAAAACCTTTGGCAGTATGAAACAGAGTTACACAAAGTTAAAACAAGTAATAGATACTAAATATCTAGGTCATTTTTTGGTACTGGGGAGTGAGCCCAGGGCATTCTATCTCCGAGCTACATTTCCAATCTTTCCACTTCAAATCAAATTTGAAATGGTCTCTCTAAGGTGCTGAGGGTAGCCTTGAAACTGCCATCCTCCTGTCTCAGTCTCCGAAGTACTGGGATTTCAGGCATGTACCACTGTGCTAGATCCCTTCTAGGTAGGATAAACTACTCAACCACTAATTATGGAACCTAAGTTTGGACTTATATACTTCTGTATTGGTATTTTCACATGGTATAGAAAGAATAACTATATATTTTGGCCTATTAATAAACATGAAAACTGTACTACAAGGAAATTATATATTCCTATAAGAAATATAGATGATACATTCATAAAATTTGCTAGTCTACTTGTATGAAATGCTGGTGTGTGACAGACACCTCATAATGGTCTACCTCACACAGTCTACTTTAAAATTAAAAACTACTTCTACGTTACTATGATAGGTTAAAAATTATAATCAAGTTAGAGAGCCGACCAGGACAGCAAATGAGCCTGACCGCATGGTGACTTGGCGCCAGGCCGTGAGCTGCGGTGGTCAGCCAGACACCGGAGTCTGTTAACACCACTGCAGATCCAGCAACAAGACATGGAGTAAGAGACTCCAGAACTCCACACCCTACCCAGGCATCGGATCCCACACCTTCCACAGTGACTGGAATGCATGGGATGACCAGATGACCAGCGTAAGCCCCCGAGGGACCAACCCAGCTCACCTCTCTCTCCAGATCCAGAACAGTGAGCAACTACACTGTAGAGCTTGAATTAAAACTGTCACAAATGTAGCTTCTTGACAGAAGGAAAGAGGAACAAAGCTGCAGAAGAGAGAACAAGGCAATGAGAGCAGCTGAAGAGAACCCAGGGAGAACAAGGGAGCCGGCATGCACCATGAACCACGGCCGACATTTTGTGAGCTACGATTTTCCCAGCCAGGATTCTGCCAGCTACTCAGAGCTTCATCAACCTCCTGCGCCCCCAGCAACCAAGGTGGAGTAAGCAACTATGAAACTCCACACCGTAATCAGGTGGCATTTACCCGCAAGAACAACAGAGAACAAGAACACCTGGGACAACCATTTTAAGCCAGTGCTGAGGTCACCCAGCTCACCGCTACCACTGGAGCCAGAGCAGCAGGGATCTGTAAGTTGGAATGCACCTCCGGGGTGCGGGGACCCCTATACAAAGGACAGACTCTGTCACCTGCCCTTCTAGCGATTAGATAGGAACAGAAGTGCGGGAAGAACCCAGTGAACGCAGGGCATCTGAACATGCCCGGCATTTAGACTGCACTCCTGCCACCAGCAAAGGTGGGGTGAAAGACACAGACAAGCCCTGTGGAGAGCTCAGAGACACAAGCTTGTAGTGGAAGAGGCATCAGCAGAACCCCCTGCCTGCACTGACAGAGCAAATAGAAATGCCAGAGACACACTCAAAAATTTAAGCTCTGTAATTATGAACTAGCAGGGGCTTTCTTTTTTGTTGTTGTTTTAGGGGGGCTTTTTTTTTGGTGTTATGTTTTATCTGTATTTACTCTATTTTCATTTTGTATTGTCTTGATTTATTTGTTTGGATGATTGGTTGCTTTGTTATTTCTTGCTTAGGTTGTTGAATCCTTTCCTTATCCCTTTTACAAGCTTCACTCCCTCTCTCCCATCTATATACCTCTCCTCAACACTTTTCCTCCTCTCTTTTCTTTTTTCTTTTTTTCCTGTCTCACATCAAGACCATCTCATACTACCACACTCAAAACTCTATATTGACTACCAGAATCCTCCAACATATCTACAATCTCTAATCTTTACAATATATGACCTCAACACACTCAACCTCCTATTCCACTGGACCATACCCTCTACCATACTCTATACTTGTATTCATCACTGTGACTTCTCAACCAACCTTCACCACTGAACACAACTTGTCCCTATATATACCATCAGACACCTCTAAACCCTCACTGCAGAGATTGGACGAGAAAACCTGCAAGAGCAGCAAAGATATAAATTTAAGAACAGGGGAACCATGGGAAGGAAAAATAGCAAAGAAACAATGAGCCACCACAACCCGTCAAGAACAGATCTCACTAACCCAGAATGACAGAGGTTTCCAAAAGAACAATTCAGACCTTTAATACTAGAAACAATACAGGATTTTTGGAAAGAATGTAGGGAGAGTTGGAAAGAAATAAAGGAACAAATAAACGAAGACTGTGATGACCTGAAAAGGAACCAAAGAGAAGCACTGAAGGATGTGAAAGATGAAGTAACTGAAATGAAGGCATCAATACAAACTATAAACAGTAGGTTAGACCACATGTAAAATAGAATATCACTCTTAGAAGATGACCATTCCAAAAATGAATTCATAGTACATAACTTAGAAAAAAAAAATCAACATTATGAATTGGATATCAAAGAGATCTGGGCCAATTGTAAAAGAGCAAACATAAGAATAATAGGCATAGAAGAGGAATTAGAAGTTGAAACTTATGGAATAAACAATCTTTTCAAAGAAGTAATAACAGAGAATTTTCCAAACATAGAAAGAGAAGTTGACACACAGGTACAGGAAACATACAGAACTCCCTCAAAACAAGACCAAAGAAAAGGTTCACCACACCACATATAAATCAAGTTGACTAATATAGAGGCTAAGGAGAGAATTCCAAAGGAAACAAAAGTAAAAGGCCAAGTGACATTTAGAGGCAAACCAATCAGAATCACTTCACACCTCCCAAATCAAGTCATGAAAACCAGGAGGGGCTGGAGTAACATATTCCAAACTCTGAAAGAAAATAACTTGCAGCCAAGATTCTCCTACCCAGCAAAACTCTCTCTCAAAATTGATGGGGATATAAAAACCTTCCATGACAAACAGAAACTGAAAGCATTCAGGTCTTCCAAAGCAGCACTAGAGAAAATACTCAAAGAGATTAACTACAAAGAAGAACTAACAAGTAAACGTCAGAAACAGAGAAACAATAATTTCCAGGAAGCAAAGAACTAAGCAAAAAGAATAAACACCACCGAAAACAGAAGTCAAAACTCAAAATGTTAGGAATTAAAAATCATCTCTCAATAATCACACTGAATATAAATGGTCTCAACTCCCCTATAAAAAGACACAAGGTGGCAAAACGGATCAAAACCCAGAACCTATCTATAGGCTGCCTGCAAGAAACACATCTTACAAGCAAGGATTCCCACAAACTAAAGGTGAAGAGTTGGAGTAAGGTAATCCATGCCGATTACCCAAAGACAAGCAGGAGTAGTAACCCTGATATCAGATAAATTAGACTTGAAGCCTAAACTTATCAGAAGAGACAAAGCAGGTCATTTTTTACTAGTAAAAGGAACAATCCAGCAAGAGGAAATAACAATTATCAACATCTATGCCCCAAACTTAGGTACAGCCACTTTCATAAAACAAACTCTGTATGATATAAAGACACACATAGATACCAATACACTAATATAGGGAGATTTCAATACTCCTCTCACCTCTCTAGACCAATCTTCTAAACAAAATATCAGTAGAGACACCTCAGACCTAAAGAATACCATAAACCAAATGGACCTATTAGACATATATAGACTCTTTCACTCAACTACAGCTGAATTCACATTTTTCTCATCTGCACATGGAAACTTCTCCAAAATAGACCACATTCTGGGCCACAAAGTGAGCACTGGCAAATTCAAAAAATTTAACATAATTCCTTGCATCTTTTCAGACCACAATGGAGTGAAACTAGAAATCAACTCTAAGAAGACCCAAAGTAACCATGTAAACACATGGAGACTGAACACGACATTGCTGAATGAGGATTGGGTCATAGAAGAAGTAAGGAGAGAAAATAAAAAATTCCTAGAAACCAATGAAAACAGAGATACAACATATCAGAGGAAAATTTATAGCACTGAGTGCCCACATAAGAAGAACAGAAAATCACCAAATAAATAACCTAATGACACAGCTCAAAGCACTTGAAAAACAAGAACAGTCCAACCTCAAAGCTAGTAGAAGACAGGAAATTATGGAAATCAGGGCAGAAATTAATGAAGTATAGAATAAAAAGATCATACAGAAAATCAACAAAACCAAAAACTGGTTTCTTGAAAAAATAAACAAGATAGATAAACCATTGGCCAACCTAACCAAAAGAAAGAGAGAATCAACCCAAATTACCAAAACAACAGATGAAAAAGGTGATATTACCACCGACAGTATGGGAATACAGAGGATCATCAGAAACTATTTTGAAAAATTATACTCCAACAAAATGGAAAATCTAGAAGACATTGACAAATTTCTAGACACATATAACCTTCCTAAATTGGGTCAAGAAGATACAGCAAACTTAAACCAACCAATAGTAACCAAAGAGATAGAAACAGCAATAAAGAGTTTACCATCAAACAAAAGCCCAGGGCCAGATGGTTTTCCAAGTGAATTTTATAAAACATTTATAGAAGAGCTAATCCCAATACTCCTCAAACTATTCTGTGAAACAGAAAGAAATGGGACCCTCCCAAACACATTCTATGAAGCCAACATCACATTAATACTGAAGCCAAATAAAGACAGCTCAACAAAAGAAAACTATAGGCCTATATCATTGATGAACTTAGATGGAAAACTGCTAAACAAGATACTAGCAATGCACATTCAAAACCACATCAAGAAAATTATACACCATGACCAAGTTGGGTTCATCCCAGGGATGCAAGGCTGGTTCAACATACGAAAAACAATCCATGTAATTCACCACTTAAACAGAATCAAAGACAAAAATCACATAATCATCTCAATTGATGCTGAAAAAGCATTTGACAAGATCCAACACCCATTTATGCTAAAAGTACTTCATCGAATTGGAATAGAAGGAATGTGCCTTAACATCATTAAAGCAATATACAATAGACCCACAGCCAACATCATATTAAATGGAGAAAAACTGCAAGAGTTCCCACTAAAAACAGGAATAAGACAAGGATGTCCATTATCACCACTTCTGTTCAATATAGTACTTGAGACTCTAGCCAGAGCAATAAGGCAAGAGAAGGAAATCAAAGGGGTAAAAATAGGGAAAGAAGAACTAAAACTATTCCTTTTTGCAGATGACATGATACTATACTTAGAACACCCAACAAACTCAACCAAAAAACTTATAGAACTGATGAACAAGTACAGCAAAGTGTCCAGATACAAAATAAATCTTAAAAAATCAGAAGCTTTCCTGTATGCCAACCATAAAATCACTGAAAAAGAAATCCAGAAAACAACTCCACTCACAATAGCACCCCGAAAAATAAAATACTTAGGGATAAACCTAACCAAGGATGTAAAAGACTTCTATAAGGAAAACTATAATAAGTTGAAAAAAGAAATGGATGAAGACATTGAAGATGGAAAGATCTACCATGCTCTTGGATAGGCAGAATAAATATCATGAAAATGGTCATCCTCCCAAAACTGATCTACAGATTCAATGCAATACCCATGAAATTACCAAGGTTACTCTTCACAAACATAGAAAAATCAGTCCTTAAATTAATCTGGAACAACAAAAATCTCAGGATAGCCAAAGTAGTTCTTAGCAACAAGAACCATGCAGGAGGTATCACAATACCTGACTTCAAACTATACTACAAAGACACAGTGATAAAAACAGCATGGTATTGGCACAAAAACAGACACATAGATCAATGCAGCATAACAGAAGACTCAGAAACAGACCTACGTGCTTACCTGTCAACTGATTTTTGACAAAGGAGCCAAAAACATACACTGGAAAAAAGATAGCCTCTTTAACAAATGGTGTTGGCAAAACTGGTTAACCATATGCAGGAAACTGGAAATAAACCCCACTTTCTCACCCTGCACAAGAGTCAACTCAAGGTGGATCAAAGACCTGGAAGTGAGGCCGGAGACCTTGCAGCTACTTGAAGAGGGCATAGGACCAACACTTGAACACATAGGCACAGGTAAAATCTTTCTCAATAATACCCCAAAAACACAAGCAACTCAAAGGAAGATCAATACATGGGATTGCATTAAACTGAAGAGCTTCTGTGCTACAAAGGAAACTATCACGAACCTCAACAGAAAGCCCACAGAGTGGGAGAAAATTTTTGCCCCCTACTCTTCTGATAGAGGTCTAATATCTAGGATATATAGAGAAATCAAGAAAATCACAGCTAAGAAAACAAACAATCCAATCAAAAGCTGGGCAAAGGCTCTAAATAGACACTTCACAAAAGAAGAAATACAAATGGTCAATAAATGTATGAGGAAATGTTCCACATCATTAGCAATCAGAGAGATGCAAATCAAGACTACCCTGAGATTTCACCTAACTCCAGTCAGAATGGCAATCATCAAGAACACAAACAACAAGAAATGCTAGCAAGAGTGTGGAGAAGTCTGAACTCTAATGTATTGTTGGTGGGATTGCAGATTAGTGCAACCACTTTGGAAAACAGTATGGAGGATCCTCAGACGAATGGGAATGAACCTACCATATGATTTAGCAATTCCACTTCTGGGTATCTACCCAAAAGAATGGAAACCAATCTATCAGACCGATGCATGTGTATCTATGTTTATAGCTGCACAATTTACAACTGCTACACTATGGAAGCAGCCAATATGTCCATTTACAGATGAATGGATTACAAAACTATGGGATATGTACACAATGGAATTTTACTCTGTCATAAAGAAGAACAAAATCATGTTATTTGCTTGGAAATGGATGCAACTGGAAAACATTATGTTAAGTGAGATTAGCCAGTCACAAAGAGTAAAAAAGCTCTCTAATATGCAGAAGCTAGGGATAAAATGGGTAATAAGAGAGTCTCCAAATGAAAAAGGAGAGACCCTCGATAAGCAAAGAAATTGACTTAACCGAAGGGGATGAATGGGGTTTGGGGGGGACACCCTAATGCACACGATGTACTTTCACAAATATATCAAGGTCAATCACTAAAGTGAATTTGAGAAGGAGGGAGGGCAAGGGAGTGGGGTGGGAATTGGGGAAGGGGTTAAATGAGAAATGTGTGCATATATGCCTTTATCAACTTGTACCTAACAAAGATGTATGTTTACAATGCACCAATTATTATATAAAAAATAAAAACATTATAATAAAAATATATAATTAAAACTACTAGAAATAATAAGGATAAGGGAAATGACTTTATGTGGAAAATATGCAAGTAAAGTAAGATATGTTTTTAATAAGGAAAGTATACAAGATATGAAGAATGTGTTTTCATTAAGGGATAAAAAGAGTAATTTTTTCCTAAAGTAAGGTAACTATAGAGAAAACGGTTAGATTAAAACCAAATGGATATAAAAAGTTGTAGAAGATTTGTGTAGAAGAAATTTTGTGTATAGTCAACCTGCTGAGATTGGATGGAGTTTTTAAATAAGGTTTTCTTTCTTTTTTCTTAAGAGCACAACAATATCCTAATATATATCTATAGTTTGTTTTCTCTATTAAACGGACAAAATTTTCTTGGATTATGGTAAAAGGGGTTTCTTTACTTGTTGAATAGTTCACCTATGAAATAAAAATAATATGTCATATAATTTCCTTATGTCTAGAAATCTTTTCCAGTAATTGCCCTTTGGACTAAAAACCTGAGTTTCCAAGCAATAGTTCTTCCTTCCTTCCTTCCTCTCTCTCTCTCTCTCTCTCTCTCTCTCTCTCTCTCTCTCTCTCTCTCTCTCTCTCTCTTTCTCTCTCTCTCTTATACTGGAGATTGAAGTGTTTTATTTTCATAAAATTTCCCTCATTAAATGTCTTCCTGGAAGCTTGTACCATCCAGTAAATGTCCTCCACCAAACTAGAAAGGACTTATATCTTTCAAAGGAAAGAAGAATGTTTCTTCTTTGCTTGAACAAGATACAGTATTGACAAAGCCTCTCTTCTTAACCTAACTTTAGTCAGGTTCCTTTAGATTAGGAGTTAAATCCAGTATCTTTCCCTCAAGGCAAGACCGCATTGCAGTGGTCCCTATACCTACTGTAATAGTATCCTTTTGATTAGAGTCTTCCTTAATATCTTTAATGAGTGTCATGAGTAATTTTTTCTTTAATAAAAAGTGTCCATTTTGCTCACCATTATCTCTATCTTTGTATCTTTATGACATGATACTATATCTGGCATGCAGTATGTATTATAAAAATGCTTGTTGAATGAATGGTAAATAATAGATAATAGGAAATTTGCAAAATGAGATTTGAGATCAGTTACATGAACGTATGTGGAATTTTGTGGTTGTTATAGAGAGTGATTTTGGAACATTTACTGTCCTTCACAGGCCTCATTTTTCACAGGCAGCAATTTTCTTTGAAAAACAAAAAGGAAATTAAGATCTACTTTCACATTTTCCCCTCCAGGTAGCATTCCTAAGTTTTTTTTTTCTTTTTTTTTTTTACCTTCTGATAACATTTTGCTTCCCGTTCTCTCCCTCAAGGTCTTTCTGCATTTGAGAACACAAAAGCAAAAGCATGAAAGAACCATAAAACTTTTAGAAGGGTCTTGAGTACCTTAAGTTCAAGTTGTCCTATATTCTCCAAAGTCCTACTAACTTCAGGAACTCTGCAACCACTTTTAAAACTTTGTTATTCATCCCAGTAAAAGAATGTCCTGATACCATTCTCTTTGAAAGAGCTGTATTGTATGGTGAGGATTTTCAGGGATTCAAAAGCTGATATTCAAGGCTACAGGAAAACCCTCTGGTATGGCAGAAAAAAAAGTAGAAAAACAGCCTTCATTATTCAGAAATACTTCGAGCTACCCTTTTAAAAAGCCTAACAGAGAAGGCATCACAGAGCAGCACACTTGCAATTTGTCTTCCTGGCTGGTAGGCACAGCGGGCTTGTGCAGGTGTAGCTGAAAACAGGATGTTTAGGGACATGCCAATTCCACTGTATTGGGATTTTGCTTTTGTGTATACACAGCATCCACTCCCTCATACTGTGATCTGAATATACAAGCTGCTCAAAATATAATGAGTCAGTGATCCAACAGTTCTTGCCAGTTCTGAAACTCATCATTCAGTAATACAGTGGCGATTCAGGCTAGTGTAGGAGCACTGGGCCATAAACAAACCATTTAAGAATAAAATCACCAGATATTACAGATTTCAGTTGCACATTAGTTTAAAATAATCTCTCTTTACCTTAATTTTCTGCTTAAGGGAAGTTATTCTAGGAAAAAAATTGAGTTCTTGTCATTGAATGAAAAATATTCAATCTAATCAACATAGGGAAAGGCTCACTACCATAAGCTTGAAAGTTAGAAAATATCAGCTGTCTAAACAAGGATTCCTGTGTGAGTAGTTTACTTAGAAGATTTGCACAAAACACTGGTAGGGAAGTGGCTAAGTAAGTCAGAGAAGGGAAGGAGAAAAAGGAGGATGCCTTATCAAAGCAGTCATCACTATCAGTAGCTAAGGGCTTAATCCTACTGGTAAACTCCTAGAGTCAGTGTAGGAAAGTTACTCCCATGGCCTCATCTCCAGCTCACAGGTGAGGGCTGGAGATATATTTATAAATCATTTGCTGTCATCTTTACATGAGGACTGCTGAGAGTGGGAAGGGGAAAAATCCCCTAGTACTAACATGCCAAGTGTCAATTTTCTGAGTGGTCACTTGTTTTAAGAATGAGGGAGAGGAGATTTTGTACTGAAGTGATCCAAACAAGCATATTCATTGATAGCAGATGACAAAGGAGATAGGACATGAATGAGAATTTCTAATGTTCCACAATAAACATTAAGTTTCCCTCTTTCCAAGAGGATGATTCCTCTCTCTCTCTCTCTCTCTCTCTCTCTCTCTCTCTCTCTCTCTCTCTCTCGTTAAAGAAGGGGGAACATGTCATCAGTGGGAATGTCTCTCAAAAGTCATACAGAAAGCAATGTCAATGACACCAGAAAATGGGCCTTGCAATGATTGGCTGAAGACTTTGTAAGCAGAGAAATTTTCTTCCTTCTCTGTAAAGGAGCACTAAGAAGTGGTAGTCATAAATACTATAAATCATCTACTGGAATGTGCTTCCCTGCCTCACCTCCCTGAAGCTGTGTTTGATTATCACATGCTCTACACATGTATTTATATATTGCATTATTCCCATAAAGATGTACAATTTTTAAGAACCAACTTAAAATTTAATTTATAAAAGATGTCTTATGTTAGGAAAATTCATCATTCTCTAACTTGGCCATTGTCTTATCATCTTGGTTGGTCAGGAAAGGAGCTGTTGATAACACGGAACATGATTTTAACTATTTTTAAATAAACATTACAAAGTTAGTTTTCAGAAAGTACTATTTTGACTCAGAAGGAAATCTTAAAAGCTATATCATCCAAGTTCCTCATTGCCTAGCTGAGAAGAATGAAGGCAAGAGAAGTATGGTTGCCTGCCAAAGGTCACACAGGTATTTGGTGATGCAGCCATCCCTAAAGTTCATGTCCTTCTAAAGCTTCCATAGAAGAGCACATTCCTATTCTCTACAAACCCCACCTATAAGTGGTGGGAGTGAAGTGTCCCAGCGTCTCTCTCATATTCAAATAAAATATCTTAGCAAATTTAGATAAAATCCTCTCCTTATCTTTCCCTTCTTGGCCTGCTTCATTTTCCAGTAGCACCAGCACTTAGAAAGAAGAAAAAGAACAACAGAAGCACCATTTTCCGGAAGGATTAAAAACCTAAACCTTGTGTGTTCTGAATAGTAAGTTAAAATATTAGGTGCAAGTTCAGCTTGAGGCATGAGTAGAAAAGATTTTTGGGCAAGGAATCAATAGGCCAGCTGACCAAATTTTCTAGTTCTGGATAAGCCATAGTCAAATTAAGAAAGCAATAATGTGATCCACAGCAGCAAAATTCAATTTTGCCAACAACACTGAGATTCCTTGAGGCAGCCCTTTAAAGATGACATTATAGACAGGATTATTTCCCGTGTGTACAAATATGGCTAGGGAGAAAAACACACAGAGAGAAAGAGAGATAGAACGTGATGTGTGATCCATTCTATTCAGAAAACAAATTTTCTTGTTATTATATATCTATATTTTTTTAGAAAGAGCATTATAAAAGCAGCGGGAGAGTGTAATAGAAAAAGAAATGAAATGCTGCAAGTCTTTTTTTATGATGTTTCACATACAAAAAGAAAAATAACTCACAGAATCATCAGATTTCTTAGAAGATGCAGTAAATATATTGTTAGCATCTCCATGACTCACTAACAAGATGTTGTCTGCAGGGAGGTGGGGCAGAAAAGCTGTCACCAAACTCCAGTCAATGATTTATAGTATTTGTGACTACCACATGCAAAGAGTGTCAGCTGGCAATGTATTCTCACTGATATAACCCGACAGAGTTTTCTTCCTTTCTGACAACCAGTCCAGTAAGTAAGGTTAACATATTTCAGCTCTAATAAGCAGAGGTAAAGCCAGCAGTGGTGTTTGGTTCTGTTAGTCATGCCTATGTGTTGGGTGTGTTTCAAAACAGTTCATGGCAACCAATCAGACACTGTGACACAAAGGAGGGAGTGAAAGAGAGTAGAACAGTGCTTGTCAAACTTCAGTGTGCATCATAATCCCCTGGAGGGCTTGTTAAAACGCAGATGCCTAGGCCTTCCCTGAAATGTCTGACTCTGCAGGTCTGTGGTGGGCATTTCTAATGAGTGCCCAGGTGATACTGCTGGTTCTGGTCCAAGGGCCACATTGAGAACCACTGAAGTAGAAAGTGACCCTGTTGTGTCTGGCAGGTGGCTCAGATGAATCCAGATCCACAGCTGGAGACAACACTCTCTATTCCCTGGAAAGCTGGGTGAGCCCAGACAGATGAGGGAGAAGAATTCATCCTGCCAGAAGTACCAGAAAAGCTTTGTGTAAGGGGTGATTTGAAGTAGGTACTGGGTGGAAAAATATTCTTCTATAGGCAAAAAGTCAGGGAATAGGGCTTCAGACAGAGGACAGGTGAAGATGGCCTGTGGTAGATGAGTAGAAATGGTCTTTGGGAGCTGGGTATGGTGGCACACACTTATAATCCAGTACTTGGGAGACTGAGAGAGGAGGATCACAGGTTTGAGGCCAGCCTCAGAAATGTATAAAGACCCTCAGCAACATAGAGAGATGCTGTTTCCAAAAAATAAAAATAAAAAAGTCTGGGGGTGCACATCTGAGGTAGATTGCCCCTGGATTCAATCTCCAGTACTGAAAAGCAAGTCAAGAATGAAAGGAAGAGAGGGAAGGAGAGAAGGAAGGAGGGAGAAAGAGAGTCTTTGGAGCTGATTTTAATATGCTACAGCAGTGATATGGCTACTCTGTATACAACCATATACATGAAGGGGCCCATTACTCTTTGTTTAATCAAATATTTGCACTGACTACTTGAGGTGATTATACATGCAGAAGGAAAAGTGAAAGAAGTTGGAAGCATGGATTCCCTTGCATTCCCTCAATCACATTCTCTACCATTGTCTATATTTTCTCAATGCAAACCAGCATGGCATCAATGATTATTCCTCCAGGGAAAAATAAAGTTTTCTTAGCTAAGAAGACTTGATTAAGCAGGGAAGCTTGATGGTATTCTTTCAAAGAAAGAAGGCCAGCAGCAGCTTAGAGGCAGCCTCAATGAGACATAACAAGCATCAAACATATGTGAAGAAGGTTGGATTCGTGTTCAAGCTAAATTACCTCCAGCAACAATCACAGCCTCTCTGAGCCTCAGTTGATTCATCTGGAAAGTGGAATAACATCTTACTTCTAAAATGAATTGTGTGGGATACAATAAGAAAACTGCTCATGAACTGTGAAGTGCTATATAAGGTGCTAGTAGAGTGATGTCAAAATGTGTTCTTGAATGCTTTTCAGCCTTTGAGGCCAAAAGATTGAAGAAATCTGTTGCAGTGAGTTATGGTTATAATTGCTGATTCTGCCACAGAAGATACAAAAAGAATCTAGTATAAATGGCTTGCTGTCACTTTGTTCAAGTAAAGACAGATATATGCATATACATGCAATTTAATTTAATATAGAGGGGCTGCTTATTTCCTTCCAATATCCATCCTTCCCTTTACTTGTAGCAGAATCCCAATTTATAGCTGGGCACACTGCCACTCGGGAAAAAATGATTTCATCTTCTAGTCTCCTTTACTTCTAAGTGTGGCAATGTGACTAAATTCTGGACAGTAGCTATTCCATTTGGGACTTGTGGGCAGAATCGTCAGAGACCTAACTCAGCTGGGAGGGGCGCTCTCTTGTCATCCCTGCTTTTTCCTGCTGTCCACTTGGGACATGATATAATAGATAGAGCTCCAATAGCCATCTTACACTGTCATGGGCCATGAAAGACAAAAGCCACAGCTTGGATGACAGAAGAGAATGTAAAGAGCCTTTGTCCCTGATGACAAGGAGGGGCTGCAATTTCAACTTTCTCCTGCCTAGCTCCAGACTTCTTTTAAGTGAGATGAACTTTTATGTGACACATTCTACTGTTATTTTCTTATATTTGTAGCTCAAGTTCACCTTATCTGATACATATGACTTAAATTATCTGTTGCTAATGACCACAGAAGTCCATTCTCATTGCATTGTCACACATGCCACATTGGTCTCCCAAATTCACATTTCCCAGATGCACTAAAAAAAACCCACTTGTAATCCAAGAACTGCTCACTAATTGACTTTACCTGTATTTAACTAGTCAGTAGACTTTGATAGTAGGTATATTCTGGTCCTGGACTCAGCATCTTTTTCTTCTCTTCCTTCCTATGTTCTAAGGATTCCTTGAGGAATTCGGTGTTATAATGTTTTCGCTTTCTTCCCTTCAAAAACTGATTGAAGAGAACATGCTGATGAATTCCCAATTATGTTAACATGACTCACTGTGATAGTTTCTCCTATAGAATTATCACTGCAATGGGTTATGTAATCCTATGAATATTTAATGGACACTGTGGTGGTAGGATTTTAGGAACCTGATAATGGTTATAGAATGTATTCTTTTGGACAGTGTAAGTTTCTTGGCATCACTGAAATCTCATCTCATAGACGGTCCCCAAAGGTAAGGCTGGCCTTATTTGCCCAAGCATGCTTCATCCAACAGCTCTCAGTCTCAATGGCTTTCAGGGCCCAATTTTCACAGACTCCAATTGGCACTAGAGAGAAAGTCCCTCACATGTAGGTCATGTTTCCAATATCCTGCTGTCCTTCATTTACTCTGTACCTCCTAAAGTACAAAATAGGGGCTTGATAAATACTCTCATTAATAAATAGTGGGGGTCAATGAAGGTGCTTCCATCAGACAGACATTATTTGGGGTGTTATAGCCAATGGCTGCCTTCATCCTAAGAGAAAATCCTCCCACAATGGATGGATACTACTCTTTAAAGTGATCAACCCTCATCCCAACATAAAATATTTTCTTTAGACAATTGTGCTCAAAATGATATATTTTATCACCCAACTTTTTGAAAAATGTGCATTTAAAGGGAACAAAACAGAATATTGTTTCATGACTCAGGCGATATATCTCTGTCTCTATTGTTTGTTTAAGTCTTATTAGGGTCAGTGGTGCCCTGAAAGATTCTATTAACCATTTTTCCCTGCCATTATACTTCCAGATATTTTAGAAATAAAGCCCTTTTTACATTTTACTTTTGCATGGGGAAGTATTGAGTATGACAGGGCCTGTCATCACCTAATGAAAAATGGCTCTTGGGCCACTTATGACTATTATTAAAATGACATTTCCCCTCTGAGCATCAGCAAGGAACTGAGATGCATGGGGTTTAAATGAAAACAATGAAGGGCCATAGAAAAGACAATAGCCAAAGAAAAATAGAAGAAGAAGGCTTATAAATTTAGGCTTAGGGTGGTAACATTTTCAAATGTTTCTTGAAATTTCCCTTAAAGAAAAGTGCAGAAAAGCAAAGAGACATGAAAGAAAAGTATATCATGGGGGGTTAATTACTTTTCAATAGACTTCTTGCATTAGTGACCCAACCTTTTCACAAAGAAACAAGTCCCTTTCATTGTCTATTCATCAAGGAATCTAGAGTAGAGGGAGTCAGTTCTCAACTGGTTTTGAACTACAAGGAAAAAGAAAACATTAATAGGACATGCATGCATAAGTAATGCATTGCTGCAAAACAGCCTCAGCATCACACTGCATATGTGGAGTAATGCATTAGAAAGCTACAATGAAGTATTGAACACTTAAAAGTACCACTTTTCTTTTTTGACAGCATAATGAAAAGTTTCAAAGCATTCTTGTCTTTCAAATTATAGTACCAGTTTATTTTTATGGTTTTCCAAAAGATCTTTAGGTATGTGCCAAAAGTCATGGGATATCCAGATGGGTATGAAGATGAAAACACAAATTCAAACCTTTGCAACTAATGCTGGGAATCTTGAAAGTTACAGCAGAGGCCTGTTATGAATTGCAATTTTGTGTGGAAACAATCTGTCAGCAACTTAATGCAGAGAGGCAACTGCTCTTTAGAAAACAGTTCATACTCTTTCATAGTGTGGCTGTACTTAAAGTATGAAAGGTTGTCTGAAATTTTAGAGGTATGGAAGCAGGGACAAGCCCCTGCTTTCTTGCAGGTCCTGACATCATATCATGTCCTTTCATATTTACATATATTACCACCTGGAAGGAATTCAACATTTATCTAGGCCAGTGCTTCTCAAACTTCAACGTGCATATAAATCACCTGAAGATCTTGGTAAAATACAGATTCTGATTCAGCATGTCTGAAGTGGACCCTAAGATTCTGCAAGTCTAACACGTTCCCAGGTAAAGCCAGTACCATTGGTTTGTGGAATGCAATTTGAGTAGCAACAAGATCTAAGACCAGTTTCATTTTTTACCTATAGTTTTTAGACATCCTAGTTTTTAAAAGTAATTATGTCACAACCAATTTATTACCAATACTACTTCAATCACTAAGACTTTCTTCCACTGTAACTGCATCTATGATAGCTATGTCTATAACATACTTCTATCTCTATTACTCTGTCTGTCTCTATTTGTATCTGTATCTGAGAATGGAATCAATTCAAGGTGATCCCCATAATAATGTTATTTTCTTTGACATCTAGCTTCTGACACACTATCATTAGTGAAAGAGAAAAAGGAAGATTCCTGCAGGAAGAATTACACATAGGTGGGATTATGCCTCTGGGAATGTATTGCATATGTGAATATCATCTTCATTGAGTTGAGAAAAGATTGGGAATTGCTAATATAGTACAATCATTCAACTCAAGCTTCCATGTCCTTTATGTGCCTAATCTTTACCTATACAGGCTCAGTGATGGGCAGCTTCCCACATTCTAAGTACCACAATGTATCTTTGGAGCCCTCTAAAGAGTAGAAATCCTTCTTCATATTGAATCATTTTTTCCCCTTGTGGCATTCATCCATTAGCTGTAATTCTATTCTTTAAAACAGAAAGGAGATAGTCAACATATCTTTATGGCAGGTCATCAATTATTAGCTGTCAAACCTGCCTTAGACTTTTCTTCTTCAAGCTCAACTCTCCCAGGTTCTTCAATTCTTCTACAAGTGCAGGGTGTGAATACTCAGGTTCCAATTATGGGACAAAATATGTTTTTTTCTGCTCCCTATCACTGGGTGTTTTCAGGATCCTCTGTCTCCACTCAAATACACTTTTTAAAAAGGCTGTGAAAAAAATTTCTCCCAGTTCTGTTTCTCAGCCACCCATTTCTTCTCCCTGAGTGGAGGCGATAAGTGTTATGAGTATTATCAATTGTGTGTGTTTCTTTTTAATGCAAATGCATGTTAAGGCATAAAACTCTTTTTGGGGAAAAGACAGCTGCAATTCACTTAATTGATCAAATGTACCTTACTTCATTTAAATAGCCCCTATCAAAAGACATTTGGGTGGTTTCCAATATTTTTAGAAATATTTTGTAAGAATATTTGAAATTACTTAGTCGAATGGTATGTTCATTTTTAATTTTGACAGATATTGACAAATTGCCTTATGTTGAGTTCTAACAATTTTAACTACCAACACTATATAAGTGTGTTTATTTTCCATAATCTTTCTAACACAGTTTGTTATAGAAGTTTTAATTTTTGTCAAACAGAAGAGTATAAAAATAATGTTTATGGAGCTTTTATTCTTTCTTTATGTTTTTGAAACAGGGTCTCACTAAGTTGTGGAGTGCCTCACTAGGTAGCTGAGGCTGGCCATGAACCTGGATCCTCTGATCTCAGCCTCCCAAATGCTGGGATTACAAGCGTGCACCACCATGCCCGGCTTGGAGTTTTTAATTTATAGTTTTCTTGTTATAAGTAAGGCTGAACATCTTTTCACTTATTAAAATATTACTTTCTCATTTCTCTTAAGTTATTCATCTTCATCTTATTGATTTGAGAAAGCTCTTTATTTTTATTAGGCTAATATTGACATATTAGTTGCCATTGTCTATGGTGTGAGTTGCAAGAATTTTTTCCATATTTATCTTTTTAAATGGTACTTTTCTATTTTAATTTTTTAAAATGTAGCCTAATTTATAAATTACTCATTAGCAGCTGGTAATTAATTTATAGTAATTTAATTATTTGTTTTATTTTGAAATTTTCCTTCCATATTTTTGATTAATGTAATTAATTTTTTTTTAATTTCAAGATGATATTCAGTTGTTGCAAGAGCATTTTAAAAATAAACCACATTTTTTCCTGTTGAGATAAAATGTCACTATTTTTCTTGTATATTTATTTACTAGACTTTCTATTCCATTCTGTTGATTTGCCTATCATATACTAATATTGAAGGCAACAAAAATATAGAATACCTCATAATAAATTTTAAGCAAATATTCAAGAATCATATAAACTAAGACTTAAAATACTCTTAAGGAACTCCAAACAAAATGTACAAATGGAAAGGGATGGTATGTTCCTGGATAAAGATAGCTGATGTCATCAAGGTATCAATTATTTTTAAAATAATCTATAAATTGAACATAATAAAAATACTAAGGTTTTCTGAGGAACAACTAAAGAATAACTCTAAAGTTTACATAGAAAAATAAATGAGTAAAAGTGGTTAGGAAAATTCT
The DNA here is from genome assembly GCA_004027655.1 of Graphiurus murinus. Classification (NCBI taxonomy): domain Eukaryota; kingdom Metazoa; phylum Chordata; class Mammalia; order Rodentia; family Gliridae; genus Graphiurus; species Graphiurus murinus. Next base: position 25,029 of record PVLC010012681.1, read on the forward strand.
GATAACAAAGTGTAATGAGAAGTGACAAACACTACCAGATACTTGAATATATCACAAATCTATAATACATAACAAACATTATATTGGTATATGTATATGCCTTGATATGTATTTCAAATAAGTATGCTGCTTTTTCTAGAAAAAATGTTTTAATGTTTTATATTAATCATTGTAAATTTAACTATGTTCTTTTTTCAATGATTTTCAAATCTAATGTGTTGAAGATGGATGGTTTCAAGTAGAATGAATGGTAGACCAAGGCGAGAACAGATAAGTTTTCTAAGTGACTCATGAACCCCAGCACATGGAAATCCTCATCGTCTTACATATATGGGATGCTATTTTTTGAGTAAATATTTACTATATGATGCTTTGAAATTGAACCACAGTTTTTATCCAATGGACATTTAAGTGACTAGATTATTGTAAATGACATTTCTAGAAGTATCTTTATTTTTTTTAGTTCCCTCACTTTCTCTTTATTTTCTTTTTATATTTTGCTTCTGTTTTCTTTCATACATATATCAATGCAGCAAGATATTGGTCATGACAAAGGGAATTGCTGGATCTCCTATTCCTAGAAACTCTTTTAGCAACATATATTCCAAGAGTACTTTTACTCTTGTATCCTCAAGATACAAAACTAACAAAACACACTAACAAAAAAGAACGAACCATATGATTTGAAAGCAAGTGAAAATAAGCCTTAAGTAAACCCATATTGGATTTCTATAATTTACAAAATAATACATTACCATTCAACATATCTAAGGAATGGGTGTCTGTGTAAAAGAAGAAGTAATTAACTCTGTATTCCTTCCAACCATGTGTTAACACTTTAGTATGTGTACTTCCAATAGATATTATTTTAGGCTAATATAAATCATATTTTTTAAAACAAGGTATACCTATTGCTCTTCAATTTGCTATTTTTATTTAATAATTTGTGAACAACTATTGCAAGTCTATCTGAAAGGTGCCACCAAGTATTTTCTTACTTAACATTTAATCAGTTTAAAATAATTTTCTTGAGCTTTAATTATACCCCTATGATCCACAAAATACTTTTGTCAAGAGGAAAATCAACATCAATCAAATTATTTTTATTGGCATACAGCATAAATTCTGATGAAGGTCAAGATCTTTCTCTGTCTAGATCAGATATATCCCAGGATCCTATAATACTTCCTAATACATGGTAAATGATTATTTAATGAATCAACTTCAGTCATTCAGTTTCAGGACAAGTGGGGAGATGGGGGAATAGGGAAATCAGGATACGTTGCCAGAGCAAGAGCTGAAACATGCTCTAGATTTATTAAATTTTTAGCATCTACATGTTGCTTGAGTGGATTTTGTTTGTGCCCAAGTTTTTGTTTGATGAATGGTCATATAGCAATATGTTTCTTCTTGATCATAACAATGTGATAAAATGGATATACCTTTTATTTACCTTAATATAGTAAGATTACCTAAGGAGATTAACTTTAAAAAATTGG